>JABCKW010000065.1:0-178612 GCA_014824385.1 Fusarium cyanostomum | reverse complement strand
GAGCTCTAGGAGCCTTAGCTATCGCTTAGCGGCAGCTTAGCTTAGAGTAGCAGGAGCTTAGCTCTAGAAACGGAAATAGATTTTAGTACGCTTAAGTTTTGTCTCCGAGTTCTCTGGTATATAGGTTATGTTGATGAAATATATTTAACCCGAAAAAAGGGTGCACCGGCTGCTTGTGACCCGTCAGCTAAAGACGCCGATGCACTTGCAGCCGCTACTTCTGGCAGCACGAGAAACCCCCTACAAAGGAGTCTCTTGCGGTTCCGCAGAATGAGTAAGTGCTATGATAACCTTACCTATCATGCTTTTGCTCTATTTGCACAAGTATTAACGGTTGTTGTTGAAACAGATTCTCAAACACCATCGCCGGAATCGGCTGCTGAACGAGGGACGCCCATGCGGCCACTGCGACGCGCTCAGGATACGTCTGGCGAAGAGGCTATGTCTGGAAAAGAGGCTATATCTAGCAAAGAGACTCAGCCTAAATCTCAGAAGCCCGGCAGCTCTGCAGCCCTCATCGTCATCCGAGATACCGGTCCCGACGCGCCCAACATATCTCTCAATCTGCAAAACAGCCACAAACGAGGTCTCATTCGATTTGTCGCAGTACTCGGTGTGGTGTTGCAGGCAGGTGTCCTGCTTTTCTTTGGCATGATGACCTACTACCCCAAACTTCGACCTGACTTCCGAAAAGACGACAAGCCTGTGGGTGCCCACGCATTTCCTCTAGCAGCTGGCGGTACCGTCTTGCTGGCGCTCGGTGTGCTCGTTTGTGCTCACGTTGTCGAGAATAGCACGCACGAAGATCGCTACAAGGCGAGCGAAGAGTATGAGATCGGCATCTACTGGCTTCAGCAGGGACAGACCGTCAACGATCAAGTTTTTGAGTCGTTTGCAACACACACTTCAGCGCGCCGTACCGTTATCACCATGTCTCGTCGGAAGAAAGACCGTCGGGATATGCAATGGATTCGATATCTGCAATTCAAAACAATAGCTGGCGTCTTCATTGGTCTTGTTGGCTTTATCGTACAGTTTATCGGCCTCAGGGCCATGAACTCGGTTGCGTCACTGGCACAACTAGGTGCCGTCGGAATCATGACTCTATGCCGTGCATTGGTTCGGCCTGGGTTTGCAAAATCTTACCAACGGGCCAAGCTTCTCCCAGGCTTTGAGCTGGATTGGCTGGCCTGGAAGCTGATAACCAAGAGGGGTCCAGAAGTCCGGCAGAAGTCCGACAACTCGAGCTCAGACGATGAAATGAAGTCGTCTTCCACTCAAACATCGAATGAGGAAGATGGGCGGTGGAAACACGCTAGTCTTGGCTCATGGGCTGTTGTTACCGGCGGGGAGGTTGCATACGAATCCTTCGAGACACTTACCAAGGACAAGAAAGTTCAGCTCCCTACTTCAGAAGCGCAAGATATTTTGGTGGCACGGCGTGAGCTCTGCAAGCTCGCCAGTTTCCAGGGACAAACCTCAACGGAAGCTGTCAATCTCGCAATGGCTATCGAGAAAGCCTTGAACGTCTTGTTTCCCGACAGTGCCCAAGACAAGACAAATGGCGGTTTCAGATGGTTACTCAACGTCAACCACAGCCGCTTAAACACGGAGCCTGTGCAAATACAGATCTATTTCGATCTGATCTATGACGGCACTTGGAAGGTCTTGGCAGACAACTTCGATGCGGCCTTGTCACTTTGGACCTACACCGTCAGAGGCATCGAGAAGGAGTTGGCCTCCAAAGCCGAAGAAGACGGATTCAAGCACGTGGGCCAGGAGGACGACAGTTGGCTCCGCAGCAAACTTCCCCGTCCAAGCTTGCGGTTGCTTGGCCCGAAGAATGCGAACATGCAGGAGCAGTTGATCCATGACCTCGAATGGTGGGCCCCACAAGGCTTGGAGACGCTCTTAGAGGTTAACGAAACCCCGTCATCAAAGTCTAAACATTCAGAAAGCAGCAACTGCAGGAGGGTTGACTGCGGCAGAGTGGTTGGCTTTAGCTGTGCTACGCAGCTCCAACAGATTGTCAAGGTCGGGACGGAACAACGCGAGTTTAATACTCTGATCAGTCAGGGTACAAACACCTCCAGTCCCGATACAGACACCTTCAGTCTCGATATAGGCAACTCCAGTTCTGATGCAGACACCTCCAGTTCCGATGCAGACACCTCTAGTTCTGTTATAAATGGGAACAATGGTACACTGGCAACTGTGGCTTATGACTCACTTGAAAAGCTCTTTGCAAAGGATCTACTCTTCGCGTTCATGTGCTCAGCGGCGAAGACGCTTGAGGTGGCAATCACGAGCAATGTTGAGACGCGATCCAACACTACTAACAAATCCAACCAGTCGTCCAAATATCTTTGGAACAAGGACTTGGCCGAGCTGGCCGAAACTTTTCACCAACTCGGGTTTGGGTCTGAACAGGAAGTCTATCTTGGCATCATAGCACCCCTAAGCATGGAGCAAAAATTGCCTTTCCCTCAGACATGGTTTGACTCAGCATACGCAGAAGCAAGAGAAGCACGCAAGAAACATGACTGGAAGATTGCAACAAACACACACATGACACTGTGGCATCAAATACAGCGTTATGCATCTGGAAATAGAGGCATCTTTGAACGTGGTTTGTCGTTGCTGGTTGAGTATCTCCATGACGCCAAGTTTGAGCACGATTTGGCAGAGGTGGAAGGACGTCAGGTGGATGGACGTCGGTTTGTTGTGAGCGGTGCACCACGGACTGCACGGAGGCTGAAGAAGAGTATTCGTGATTCAAAACGAGAAAGGGAACGACAAAATCATTTCTTCACCCATCTAAAAACCCTGTATTCGAAGCAAGGTCGTCCATTTGTCGTCGACTTGCCTACGGACTCACACTATAATGCCCGAGGACCCTCGGTGCGATTTCCGGACTGCTTCAATGTTACCGAGTTGCACTTGGCGGTAATGACACCAACAAACATTTCTAACAAGTGTTTCACTCTCATGGACCCGAGAATGAAGTATATCAACGAGAAGGACATTTGCAACTGGACTGCCCTTCACTATGCTGCAGCCAATGGAAACTCTAGAGCCGTCGATGACCTTCTGTATGAGGAGGCCGACAGGACATTGAAAGATTTCCGCGGGTACACAGCACTACATTATGCTTGCGGGCATGGCAGCGTGGACACCTTGAAAGAGTTCTATTATTTGGGCACATCTGATGCATGGGAGGCTCAAGGGTTTGATGGAGCAACTCCTGTGCATGTGGCAGCTGGGGAAGGAAATTTCGGGGCTATCAACTATGTCGCCGACTTTGAAATGTTCGACCGCCTATGCCGACTGAAAGACTACAATGGCCGTATACCGGTGCACTGGGCCGTCGTGAGAGGGCATACCCAGGTGGTTGAAAAGCTCAAAGACTACATTGATGTGAAAGACGGCTTCGGCTGGACGTCGCTTCACTTGGCTGTTCTGCATAAAAATCACCATCTCGTCAGCAAGCTGTGCGAATTGTCTGCCGACACGGAGGAGAAGGACGACCACGACCGCACAGCCCTCATCTTGGCCTGCGAAAGTAGGAGATGGGAAGAGGCACAGAATCTGATCTACCATGGCGCAAAGCTGGATGTGCAAGATGATGGAGACGGAGCAGCGCTGCACCTTGCCGTTCGAGGTGGATCCTGCCTGGCAACTGTTCAAGCTCTCCTTTCGCACGACACGACTCCTCAGATTATCAACCTTCGCGACGCCACGGGTTCGACGCCATTGCACATCACAGCGAACTGGGGGAACCTGGAGGCCATGAAAGCGCTTCTTGAGGCGGGCGCGGATCCCAATATCCGCGACAACACAGGGAAGACTCCTTTGCATATGGGTATTCGTTTTGCGGAGACAGATGGGATCGCATTGAAGATTGCAAAGACTCTGCTTGAAAAAGGAAAGACTACAAATGTGCTGGCTAAAGACAAATATGACCAAACACCAGTCGACACAGCTGGATGGAGAGGGTATCGCGACACCGAAACATATCTTGCATCGATTGAACCACACGAAGATGAGGGTTAGGACGAATACACTCGCATGACATTCCGACTCTTGCACCTAAGTTTCCTGTATGAGGAGATCCGCATACGTCTTAAGGAGGCTTGTCGAGAAATTGCGATAGAAATGGTTCATTCTCGAAGCTGCTGCTGTTATCAGCTCAGTATCAACAAAGAAAGTATCGTGTCGGTCACCCAGCATACTGCTGAGAAACACCCTGACGGATATCGGAGTTCTTAACTAGAATCTTTCAAGGCATGCATCACCGTCCTGTAGCCAGCTTTGTTTTGTGTACAAGTAGCTTGTGTTACTTTATACCTCGAGATGCTTATCAACCTACCTACAGCAGGACTTGGATAAATGTTCCCTCGCCGAGGGTCTGGCCACGACGAGGGCCACCTGGCAATTAACTGATGGCGTACCGTTGACTTCTTGCATGCTGTGGGTGTGGATGTACTAACCCCTTGCCCTTTCATCGTTGCAGGGAAATGCTTAATAAGTGCCCTCGGCTCATATCAAGAGGGTAAAAGTCTTGTTGCAAGTCCCAAGATAAGCATGGAAGCCCTTAATATCCTCAGGGTGAAGTTGACAAGCCAGTAGAGATGAAATCGAACGGCCGAGAGGGGAGTTACCACTCGCGTGGTAGAGTGACTCTAACCACAAGTATACGTAGATTAGAAATGCGGGGTTAATAGCTGGGTAAGTGAATACGAGGAGACAGTTGTGTACGAGGCGTATTTCAACGAGTCTATTTTTGCTAAGTAATAGTTCCAACGAGACTTTCAAGATTATCACAGCTCGAATGCACGCCTGGCACTACAAGAAAGTCTAGTCTCTGCTAGTCTCCGCCTTGGCTTTTTGTGATTTGACTCGCAAAAGAGGGCTATCATACAGGAACATCATGTCCCCATGTCATCAATACAAGATTGTTTGGACCTAGTTATCATCCGTGCCTGAGATCGTCGATATTAGACCTAGATTCCAGAGAAAATGACCCTGAAAACGGACGTTAATATTTCTCTCTCCTAATGCTTTATTGTCCCCTGTAGAGAAAGGATAGGGCCTTGAGCTCAGAAAGAACGGACTTACATAGGTACAAAATAGACCAACAACCTTTGAACCCGCTGGCTCGACAGCAGTCCACTTTTCGTCTGTTGTAAAAGGACATTGAGGAGACGTGACTTCCCGGCCAAAGTTCGTGCGCATCTATATAGAGTGGCATGAGCACCGATCAGCAAAATGTTATAGGGCGCGCAGGATCTTTGGCATACCTTCAGCCCTACTATATCTTTACCATCCTCCTGTGTCTCGATACTTCTCAACTCCTCGCCTCCAGGGCCATCAATCGACATGGGGGTGCGAAAACCTTGAGGGTTGTCAAACCTGCTTGCTACAGGATGGTCATTATCGAATGGGCCGGTATGCCCCATATGCCGATTTTGTGAAGCATCGGCGTAGATAAATTCTATGCCAGCGATATGGCCTTCGTCGAAAGCCCAGACGACAATTTCCACCAGGCTCGACAGATGCCGACCGTCTGATCCACCGAAGAAGAGAGTTGTGATCGGAAGATTGGAACCATTTGGTGGTTGGTCACCGCCACTTCTGTTGAAGAGCATTCGTTCCGGTGGTACATTAGGATACCAAAGACAGCTGTTTCGCCATTGAATGTTTTCCGAGGGCCCACGCGACCTGTTACGGCTCAATGAAATAAGTTTCAAAGCCTGAGAAGAGTCAGCTTACATTCTCGGTTTCCAGGGCCCGATGCGATGGAAGAAAGAGAAAATAGAAACTCACATCGAACTCTGCCTTGACTGCAGAAATACCTTCGGCCTCAGCCAAGTGCCATCTTGGGAAATCTCCTGGTTCGCCTGCCCAGGGAGACCTTGTGCCGTCCTCAGTAATAACGGCAATTGCTCTGATCCCAGATCTATCGAGAGCTAGCTCCCATCCCTGGATACGTTGGGCGGTGGGAACCTGAATCAGAACACTTTGGTTATGGTGAAGGTACCCGAGAGCATGAGACTGGCCGCTCTTGTCAACAAATAGCAGACCAGAGACAAATAGGCCGCCTCCGGTGTGAACAAAGGGTATAGACATATACTGTACTTCAAGAGGCTGCGAGAAGTGAAGAGCCCGAGCCCGCAAAACTCGACAGCCGTGACGGAAATCTTTGTGTGGATCTTTGATACCACGTGCAGCTGTGTGCCAGGACATGTCCCCGTCGCTTTCGCGAGGCTCAACTGGCATGGAAGGATCAAACCAAGTCTTCAACGGGGACCCATCACAAGAAACACCTTCCATCTGAGAGAGAGTTGTTTGGAGACTCTTCGCGAGCCCCCAGACACGTCTCCGATTGGCCATGTTTGGATTATCGCGAGCCCAGATTTGAAGTGATAGATATAGCGCCCGCCAGGACTCTGGAGGGTCGTGAAAGACCTCGAACAGATGATCAAGTTCGTTGCCTTGTTGAAACCGTGATGCCCAAAATTTCTCTGACAGGCTCAGCATAGCGAAGGCTGGGGACGCAAGGCGTAGAGAGCGGACATCGTGGGTTGGAAGGAGGGTGGCAATGAGTTGGAGAAGCTCCGGTGATAAGAAGGAGAATTTATCTCCCTCTAGATTGAGTCTCTCGGGGCTGAGACGAGACTGGAATGCATCATTCTGAAGGCGAGCAGAGTGTTTGATAGCCCTCTCAAGACTGGGAATATCAGAGGGGTCTGATCGCAGGTCCTGAGGTATGGATGCCAAGTCCGAGAAGAGACTACCCAGGGTAGGGGTCTCACGAGTCGTCAGGAGGGCAGCCGCTCCTCCGTAGTTGTGTCCCCAATCCATAATGTTATCCACGCCCATCGGCATAGAGAGACAGGCCTCGAAAAGAAGGCGCAGGTTTGGTGTGAAGCCTCTAGTGAAAAGGTTCCAACAAGATGAATGGAATCCCCAGCCCCAAAACGGCTCTGGCTCATACCGGACAGTCTCGGGACGCACGAGATGCCTCAGATTGAATGTTGTCAACGCCACATCAATCATGGATTCTGGACCAAGAGGGTCACTGTAGCGCTTGCCAGGATCAGTTGGAACGGTACCGGTGACAACGTCGTTGTATTCATCGCACATGCCCACTCCAGACAACCTGACGTCGTCCCAATTGTCGTTCTCGATAAACACTAGGCACGAAAGATAGCTCTCCCCCCGGACCCGGCTGAGTTGTAGTAGCAAACTCACCAGCTCGAAATTCTTCGAGCCATGGCTCATGGAGCGGCCGGGTGATAGGAACTCCGCACAGGACGCAGTGCCTCATGGTTGAAGAAAGAGCTTGGGTGCTGTAATAGCCACGGCTGGTTATCTAGATATTGAGAAGGTGAGGTGAAGTGGCATTGATCTTTTCGAGTGCAAATCCCTGATGCACTCCTTAATTGTGAAACAATGTATGATGGAGGAGGATAAGGAATGAATGCGAGGCTTCAGCCCCCACTTTGCTTTTTCTTTGGTGTTCGTCGATTTGTAACTCAATCTATTGTGTAAGTTAAAAGCATTGGGTTATGATGCTTGAAATGTGGAAAAAATGTGTTCTACGTAAACTGCCTTTTGCTCTCTCAAAGGCAAGGGTAGTTTACATAGACTTGAGCAGAGCATCTGGAGTTGGCCGTCTCCCCCGGGTTTAAGGCCTGTTGATGGGGTGACGAGAGTTTACTGGACTTGCGACTGTAATTGAAAGGTGGTGGTGAGATTGCAATTTCCGCCATACCTAACGGCCCTTACAGACTTTGTAGAAAGTGTTGACCTATAAATAAGGGCAGCCAGTGGATGTGACCCAATCGACCGTTGATAAAACCACATGTGGCCTGTCGAGCAACGTTGAAGCGGCCGTTCACCTGCCTCGGCGCCGTTTAACAAGACTGGTTTGCGGGGGAATTTCCCCGGAAGACGGTTCTTTAATTACCTATCGGCCCGAGGCCTCTCGCCTGATGACGAGGTTATGGCCCAAGACTTGCGGCAATATCCTAATTGAGCTGAGGGTCGGTGGAAGCTGGGGATGCTGAGGCTGAAGAGAGTCGAGAAAAACGGCCCGAAGCCAAGTTCTAATGACGAGCTATTGTTTGCTGTTGGGACTTTGAGCCTTGTTAGAGGGCTGTGAGAAGGACCGATGAGACCCGTAGTGCTAAGCCCAAGGGAGCAGCCTCAGCGCGGGGTTGCATCTTAGCGAGCGAGTTACCCCAGAAAGGCAGCTCAAGATTATTGCCAATCGGAGCTCGTCTGCCCACAGTCTCAGGCCTATAATAGAGAGGGCTGCGACCATTTCTGGACAGAAGTTGAGCCAGCTCTATTTCAGCAATTTAGGTGCTACCTAAACCTCCCTCATTTCATCTAATTGCCTCAACACCTGACAACTACCGTTGGGCTGTAGAAGTAGTCATGTTCAAAACACTCCTCAGTGGGTTGGCAGCCGTTGCGCTGTGGCAGAGTGCAGCTGTGGCGACACCCTCGTATGGCCGATCGGATATTGACCGCTTCATAACGAAGCAGAGCAAGACATCCATCAACGGGGTATTGGCTAACATTGGTGCCGATGGAAAGAGGGCCAAAGGAGCCGCACCCGGGGCTGTCGTTGCGAGCCCATCGCGGTCCGACCCCGATTGTAAGTCTTGACTTCTCCTTGCTAGCATCGCTGACCTCCCCAATTAGACTGGTACACTTGGACTCGAGACTCTGCCCTGACGTTCAAGGTCCTCGTCGAACGGTTCATCCACGGAGACAGGTCTCTGCAATCAAAGATTGAAGAATACATCTCTGCACAAGCCAAGCTTCAGGGCGTGTCGAACCCATCCGGCAGCCCGGACTCTGGCGGCTTGGGAGAGCCAAAGTTTCACGTCAATCTTACTGAATTCACTGGCTCATGGGGCCGGCCGCAACGGGACGGCCCTCCTTTGCGGGCTACGGCTCTTACTCTGTACGCCAACTGGCTCATTGCCCATGGCGGCCGCACCAAGGCTATCAACAAGGTCTGGCCCGTCATTGAAAAGGATCTTGCATACACTGTGAGATATTGGAATCGAACTGGTTACGACTTGTGGGAGGAGATCAATGGCTCTTCCTTCTTCACACTCTCTGCATCTCACCGCGCCCTCGTTGAAGGAGCTGCGCTTGCAGAGGCTCTGGGCAAGCCTTGCCCGGACTGCGCCGTCAGCGCGCCCCGGATTCTTTGTTTTCTCCAGAGCTTTTGGGTGAATGATCACGTCGATTCCAACATCAATGTCAAAGACGGCCGAACAGGGAAGGACGCCAACTCCATTCTCTCATCCATCCACACGTTCGACCCTCAGGCAAAATGCACCGACGCCACTTTCCAGCCGTGTTCAGCAAGGGCTCTCGCAAACCACAAGGCTGTAGTCGACTCTTTCCGATCCATCTACGGCGTCAACAAAGGCAGACGTCAGGGTCAAGCCGCTGCTGTTGGTCGATATAGCGAGGATGTATACTTCGACGGAAATCCGTGGTACTTGACGACTCTTGCCGCAGCAGAGCAGCTGTACTCTGCCATTTACCAGTGGAAGAAGCAAGGCTTTGTCGTAATCAACAAAGAATCGCTGCCATTCTTCCGCGACCTTCTGCCCAAGATCTCCACTGGAACCTACGCTAAACACACCAAGAACTTTGCGTCGATCATCAAGGCTGTTGGCTCCTACGCGGATGGCTTTGTTGCCCTCGTGGACACTTACACTCCGGCCGATGGCTCAATGGCGGAGCAATTCGACAAGAAAACAGGATCGCCCAAGTCTGCTGTCCATTTGACATGGTCATATGCATCATTCCTTGGAGCGACCGAGCGTCGCGCTGGGATCGTCTCTCCTCCCTGGGGAGAGCCTCATGCCAACAAAGTGCCCTCAGTTTGTGAACCAGCACCCAGTTGTGACTCTGTCATGTCGTTCAGCGTCCGGGGTGTCCCCGTGGCCGGTGACAAGGTCTTTGTCGTCGGCGGCATCACCGAACTCGCCAACTGGGCTCCTGGCGATGGAATTCCACTGAGCGCCTCGAAGGATGACGGCGTCTGGACGGCGAAAATCAAGATCCCGTCCGATACGATGTTTGAATACAAGTACATTCAGAAGACGGAGGATGGAAAGGTTACTTGGGAGAGCGATCCAAACCGTAGAGCGAAGTCATCGCACAAATGTGGCAGCAGTGGCGCTCTTGACGATAAGTGGCGATAAAGCCTTATGATGCTGATACTAGATATACCAGGGTTAATCTAGAGAGCTACTCTTGTGTACTTGTTCAGCTGTAGTTAATTTACATGGGCTTTGAGAGGAGCAAACATAGGGAGTAGCGTTTGCTACAGCGAAATGGGCCTCAATAGGAGATATCATAGCCTATTGAACGATATTCTCTGGATTTGAATACTTACATAACTTATTGAACCATCCGTGGGCGGTGCTTGCAGTCTTTTTGCCTTAAATATTGTCCGAATATTGTCCATTATCCTTCCGACACTGATAACTCTTGGGTTTATAATTAAACACCTGAAGTCGTACTTATTATTCATCACTGAGTTAGGACTTGCTGGGATATATACATAGACCATGCCTCTTTAATCGACTTGGAGGTTTTTACTAAATTATGTAGACCTCCTGGTTCTATGCCATAGTGCCTCTCAGATGCGTGGCAACTTCATTAGCAACACATCCAAATTGGCACATCTGGCAGACAAGGATTTAAAATCCAGGTAGGAAAAGAGGCGGATCACTCGCATGAGACACACTCGATCCTTGGTAGAGCATAGAGCGATAATTGATTTGAGGGTTGATTATCAAGCACTTACTTTTGTGGCCTCCTTTGATAGCTACTGGAGCTATCGACCCTTATGAGCCTGGTGATTTAGAAGGATTGAGCCCTGTATCTAGCCGGCCTAGGACTAGCAAATATACCATGATGACAAAGAGCCTGGCATAGAGAAGATAATGTTGATGATGATGTTTATGATGATGTTTATGATGATCTTGATAATAATCTTGACAATAATGATAAAATAGCTCAACTTGCCCGCCGGGGATAATATTATAATACTAAGAGAGATATCACAGCTTCCTATTAGGGGAAGGTAGATAATATAGTTACAAAAGAATAATTAACTCTAGTCAATAGCTGGAACAAGAAGAGTGGTTATATACTATAGCTCTAATAGTAATTTAAGTATATATTATAGAATCAGACCTTCGGTGGAGTTTAGCCGCAAAAGTGAGTGCGATTTACACCAGAGTGAGTGCTTAATAATCAACCCCTTGATTCAATTTCCTCAAGTACCGGCAGAAGAGGATTCTTTCGGCTCAAGCCGCTTCTGGCCCCAAATGACCTTCTGTCTGTAGTAACCATGGTACTTGCCAGAGTTGATCTCCCTACGAAGATGGGCAATATAGACGTGGATCTCCGACTCAGTCCAACCCAGAGCGTTGGCCATGAATAGCATAGTGCCTTCAGTATCTGCAAGAAAGACATGCCGGTCAAACTCGCCCAGCTCTTTCAATTGCGGGTCTTTAGGCCAGCCTCCAACAGGTGACTATATATTGCGTGTTAGCGTCTAAGCATTTTCTCTTACTGCCACGAATCGAAGATGGAGAAGGGAATGCTCACCTTATACTCGAACTCCTGGATGTTCACGAAGCCTGCGGCCTCCATGCCTTTCCTCTGGAGCTCCTCCTCAACAGCAGTAAAGTTCATACCAAGCTTCTTGCCACCCTCAATAAACAATTTGCCCCATTGGCCCATAGCAGAGTCGTCCTTTACAGATCCATCATCACTAGTAAGAAAGGGTGAAGGCTCATAGCTCTCGACCCAGCCACCAGGTCGACAGCACCGATAGGCCTGAGTAAAGAATTCATTCCAGTTAGGAATACTACCGGTTAGCCAACGCATGTGGATATAGTCGGCAGAGTTATCTTGGAATGTCCATTCTTGGGTGCAATCTTCGATTTCACTAAGACAGAAGAACAAAGTTAGCGAATATGACCTTGTTTCCTGGTGTTCTTTAACTACCAGTCATCATGTAAGATTAATCTGTAGAAACTTACAACTTCAAGTTGGGCGGAACCCAGGAGGGCTGAATCGGTGATATATCAGTGCCAATGACCTCCGCACTAGGATACTCATCGGCAAAGTCCCTGTCTTGGGTGTCAGTATGTAACAAGTAGAGCGCAAGTCTCAAACTTACATGGCCCAAATGCCTATTGATCCACAGGAAGTTTCAGTCAGCTCAATAAAACCGCAGGACAACTCCCGAGGTAGCGGTGTCGCACATACCGGTGCCAGTTCCAATGTCAATTGCTTTCTTAGCGAGTAATCATATGTCAGCGACAACGGTGAGTATCAGTGAAGTAGAAAATTGATATGCTTACTTGTATTTTTTCCTTCTTGAGTGGTGCGAGATGGAGCTCGCCGCCGATGCCGAGAGTCAAAGCATGATGGCTGGCGGTGAGATTAGCCACAGAACTATATTATCTGCCCCAGGCGACCTACTTTATGTCGAGCATCTCGTTCTGCTTTTCATCGTTGGCTCCCCTTTTTGAGTAAGCCCTCGCTAACAGATGAAGAGAGAATGAACATCACATAGAAACCTTACCAGTACTGGGCATTTCCTATCTCGCGATGATATGTCCGACCATGGACCTTTCGATACTCAAAGATGCTGGACGTGACTGAGTCTGTCGAGGACGAGATGCTCTGGCCGGTGAGTGAATCGGCATCCGAATTCTCATTCACATCGTCTTCCTTCTCCGCAGTCAGTATCAATTTCTTTATAGCCGACTGACACGGTAGAGATGCCCGTCATAGTGAACTCGGATCGAACCTGAGCAGCTTGTTGCCAATGGGCAGCTGGCAGAATGCCAACACCAGTCGTCGTTTCCGCGGCATTGGACGCAGGACTCTTGGGAGGGCTCTTAGCAGCCTCGGGCGGTGTTGACATGGCAGAAGTTTCAGTTTCCAGCCTGACGTTTCGGTTTACATTCCGAGAGGCGATAGAGCGCGGTATTTATACTAAAGAGTCAGGCATTCTCGAAGTGGGGATTGATCTCGCCGTCAGGGCATAGGCGAGCTCCCCGGTCCTGCCGATGCGTTTTTCCGAGCTTGGGACCTACGTATCCGTAGAGATGGCAGAGTTAACCATGGACAATGCTCTTCAGGTCTTGGCTGATCCGTTATGATGCTACGCTAAACGGACTCGTTCGAGGGAAACAGGGTTGATTGCCCGATGGATGACCGGGACCAACCCTTGAACATATGCCACGTCTATGATATGATTGCCCCGTACATGGACTTCGCTTCGCGGGGGTCTCTTCACTGGCCTATAAGCGGGCCAGGAAAGTGTTTAACTGGATCAATGTCACCCTATTCAACCAAGATCGCGTGTCTCGTGCATACAGTATCAAGGTACAGCCAACAGGTACATATGTATGAGCACCAAAGAAGAACAAAGGGCAGAGCGGGGGTGGGGGTTTCTCGCTTAATTAATGTGTGTTAATCCCACGACTATTCCATTCGTCAACTGCGCCGTAAATTTGTTCCGAATAACTAACAAGAAGAAGCATGCTTGAAACAGGAGACCATATCTTGTAGTCAGCATAAGGGCATAATGACGGGTGGTCTCTGTAGCGGCGGACATGGCAGTAGTGTGATTTTTCTTGGTAACATATATAATATCCCAATGCCAAAGGTGTAGATAGGAGCTTATTGTTGCCATACAGGTCTCGAGGGTTGGATCATGGTCAATTGTGGTTCTTATTTGTACGGATACTAAACACTACTATTAGCTGTACTCAGGATATAGGTAGTCAAGGATTTCCGTCGCCATTCACACCATAATGCCGAGAAATTTTAAACCCGGCGGTGGGGTTCACCATTATTTAACTTTCTAGCCCTTATAACTTCTAGTATCCAAGGATATTCTGCAAGAATCCAAACAGTTTGTTCGCAGAGATTTTATCGAATCAGTCTATAGCCTCGAAGCACGTGAATTTCCCGCGGCCAGTCGGGATAAACACACAGACCATACCTTATTTCCCCTGGTGGAAGGGTTTCTTGTCATGCTCCGATCTCGGCCGGGCGATCTATCTTCCGGCGGGGTGTCCGACCCACGACTCATTGTCTACGAGGGGCATCAAGAATTTTCCAAAGCAACAACAAACGACAACATGGCGACCGATTCGACACATACTGAGTCACAAGTATACCTCTCTACGAGAGGCGGTGACTATGGTGTAGGCCTCCAAGACATGCGGTGCACCATTGACGCCCGGCTGACCTCTCCAAGCTCTCCTTCGAGACTGTCGTTCTAAAGGGACTGGCTGCCGATGGCGGCCTCTTCTTGCCTCACGAAATCCCAGCTGCGACGGAATGGGTACGTACACAGTCACCTATCATTCGAAATCGTGCGAATGCTGGCCTCCCATGGCTTGGCACATGGCTCTCATGGATCAATGGCTGACGACACCCCAGCAAAGCTGGAAAGATCTCTCCTACCAGGAGATTGCCTTCCAGATCTTCAGCCTGTACATCTCCCGGAGCGAGATCCCCGCCGACGACCTGAAAGCCATCATCGACCGAAGTTACTCGACGTTCCGTGCGGAGGAGGTTACACCGCTGGTACAACTCAAGGACAACCTACATCTTCTCGAACTCTTCCACGGTCCCAGCTACTCCTTCAAGGACTGCGCCCTGCAATTCTTGGGAAATCTATTTGAATACCTTCTCGCACGAAAGAACGAAGGCAAGGAGGGCAAAGGTGCGTTCGCAAAGACGCTTGGCTCATGCCAATGTGTCTAGTGTCTTCTGGCCAAGGCCATGGGAACTAACCAGCTGCAGACCGACATCATCTGACGGTCGTTGGCGCGACAAGTGGTGATGTAAGTGCTTTGACTCTTGCAGCCATTGATCCCACCACGATACTAACATATTCGTAGACTGGATCGGCAGCCATTCACGGTCTTAGGGGCAAGAAGGATGTGTCAGTAACCATCTTGCACCCCAAGGGCCGTGTCAGTCCCATCCAGGAGTTGCAGATGACAACTTGCACAGACGCCAATGTCCATAATCTTGCTGTCACTGGAACCTTTGACGATTGTCAAGTAGGCATTGCCCGTATTGGAAACACGAGCTACAACACTAACAACTTGACAGGATATTGTCAAGGCTCTATTTGGCGACCCTGAGACGAATAAGACTTTGAAGCTCGGTGCCGTCAACTCAATCAACTTCTCCAGAATCCTCGCTCAAATCGTTTACTATTTTTACTCATACTTCACTCTGGCCAAGAAGTCGTCCACTTTCAAGGTCGGCGATAAAGTGCGCTTCGTCGTGCCCACTGGAAACTTTGGAGACATCCTGGCAGGTTACTTTGCCACTCGCATGGGTCTCCCTGTGGACAAGCTTGTCATTGCGACCAACGAGAACGACATTCTTGATCGATTCTGGAAGACAGGCCGATACGAGAAGCAGCCCGCGCGAGGCCCGGAGGCCGAGGGTGGCTTGGAAGTTGATGGAGTCAAGGCTCATGAGGATGGCGTGCGGGAAACACTCAGCCCAGCCATGGACATCCTAGTATCCAGCAACTTCGAGCGACTCCTCTGGTTCTTGGCATACGAATTCGCCGCCACTGTCGGCATGGATGTTGAGTTCAACCGGAAACAGGCCGGCCAGGAAGTTAACACCTGGCTCAAGGACCTGAAGGTGAAGGGCGGCTTCGGTCCCGTCTACATCGACGTCCTGAACAGCGCACGGAAGACCTTCGAGAGCGAGAGAGTCAGCGACCCCCAGACTCTCGAGACGATCAAGGACTTTTACGAGCAGGTCGGATATATCCTCGACCCTCACTCTTCCGTCGGCATCACAGCTGCTCTTCGATCTACACAGCGGGCTGAAACTGACATTCCGCACATTTCTCTCTCGACGGCCCATCCGGCCAAGTTCGCCGGTGCCGTCGAGCTGGCCCTCAAGGATGAGAAGAATTTCAACTTTGAGGAGAAGGTGTTGCCTGAGGAGTTTATTGGTCTTGACAAGAAGCCCAAGCGTGTCTCTGATGTCACTAACGACTGGAAGGCCGTGAGGGAGCTGGTTAAGGAGCAAGTCGAGAAGGAGCTTAACGGTAAACTCTAAAGTATGTTTTGAGCCGAGACGGGTGTTGCTTCAGGATTCCTGGGTTGATATTGTTTAAACTTTCCGTACTAAAAACTCGACAATGGCGGGCTACAGACTCGAAATCATTCATCATACGGCCGGGTCTTTGCTTCTTTCATCTACGAGTGTTTCTCATATGTCCCGGCTCAATGCCTCGTTATCAGCTTCGGATATAGGACGGAGCTCACTTTGAGAAGGCGTTTTATTGTTAGCCTCAACTATCCGCCTTGGGCCGCATATTGGCCAATTAGCTATTAACATTAAACGAGATGTGGCGTTATTAGCGCATCTATCGTCAACACGTGTTCGAGGATCGAACTATGTCTGGTCTAGCTCAATTGTCAAAGTTGCGGGCCCTTCTTTCAGCTTGACATTGAAAAGTTGTTTATAAGCGACATGTTTCTTCGCTCCATCGAATGGCCGAGTATTGTCCGCTAGACTTTGGCCCTCACCTTCATTAGCACAGGGGGAAAATGAAATCCTACGTTTCGACCTCTTTAGTCCTTCTATCGTCGTTTGTTGCTTTGTCTCGCGCCCAAGACACCACGGACGCACGAACAGCGACCTTGACGTCCGCAAGCGAGGTAGCTACAACCGGAACACGGGCGCTTGATCTCGAGGATGAACGCGCAGAGTGCTTTCAGAATTGCTACAAGAAGTATGGCAGCTACAAGAACTGCTCTCTTGGCAAGGACAAGGTGCTCGAGTGCTGGTGTAGCGCGCCCGATGATTGGGTGGAAAGAGAGGAAGACTGTGTGTGGGATGTGTGTGGAGTAGCAGCCTACAATGGTAAGTTGAATGATGCGCTCAAATTACACGGAGATGGGAAACAAAGGGACTGAAGTTGTGGTTTGCAGATTATGGCAACGTGCTGAAGAGAATATGTGAAACCGCCTCGGGTTCTTCTGGCGCTCCCTCTGTAACAGCGTCCTCGGTAGGCCTGCCACTTGTCGACTTCTCGAGTATTTTGATCAGCTAATCCTTGATAGACTTCTGACGCGCAGTCAAGCCAAGGGACCACTACTTCTACTCCAACAGATACTCAGAAACCGCAAACTGACGCTCCAAGTCCCACGGCCAGTGCCACAAATGAAGAAACAGCCAAGGCAAGCGTCGATCCGAACAGCGGCCGCGCACTTAACTGGACTTCTGGTGCTACAGCTGCATTCGCTGTGAGCGTCGCCTACCTAGTCATAATGATTATGTAAAGGGATGCGGCAATGGAAGTTAGCTTCCATCAGGCTTTGATTGTTGAACAGCATGGAGTCCGAGTAATTAATTTCTTAGGTGTTCATCATAGCACTGATCCAAATTCAATTGTTGAGGAAACAATGCAAACTGCCCTTTGCTCTCAAAGGCAAGGTGATTCCGCAATAATAAATAATAAGATTAGACAAAACTAGTAGATCAAAAAAACAAAACAAAATCACACGCCCACAACAAGGACTGTGTCATATACCAACCCCCATCGCCTCATTCCTTCACTATTACTGCCCAGCTCACGCCGAGCATTAGACCTTAATCAGGCATCGGCGGGACCTGTTGAATTTCCCAACATTGCCACAGCGAGTGTCGCCAGCGGTGTTCACAAATTTGGTAGAGTACTTGATCCAGAGGTTATCCCATCTATCGTTGATGACAATATCCTTGCAGACATTGCCAGAGTGAATATCAACAGTCCATGGAAGCGGGCTTGTAAAAGTGGTCCAGACATCGCCGCCCTTGCCACAGTTGAGCGCGCCCTGAGTCTTCCAGTTCTGACCACGGATGATAACGCCACGCCTGTCGCCTCCAGTGGCGTTCTCTCCAACGACAACGCTGAAGTAGCCGCTATTACTGCTATCAGCTGCTGTCTCTTGGGGGAGAAGCTTTAGGTATTTCTGAATGAAGGGCTCTTACCAAGAGATGTCACCATGGCCGTCGTTCCAGATGCAGCGCTTGTCGAGTCCAGCGACGTCTCGCTTCTCCTTGTCGTCGTCGTAGGTGGTGATCAGATCAATGGGCTCCTTGAGGTTGTAGTCCTTGTCCAGGCTGTGCTTGACATTGCCAGAGTCAGACTTGACAGGGATGGCCGAAGTGCCAAGGGCGAGGAGGACAGTGATGAAAGTCTTGGAAGAAACCATTTTGAGGATGGGTGTCAAGTTGATAAAGACTTGAAGAGATGGCTGGAATGTGGGGAAAGTTGAATACTGAGGTGTTCTAAGGATGTCGAAGTGTGTGATGATAGAACCATCTATCTCCTTGAGTCGACGAAAGGGCCCTTTTATAGATGGTTTTGACCATTGTCTGCACTCATTATCTGCACACTCTTGGACCGTGAGAGCCTCGTTTGTCTTTTGAGATGGCTTACAGCCTACAGCTTCAGCTGAGCTATTGTTGTTTCATTCTCTATCACGACAACCTATTGCCATGATGCCGAGTGCACATTTCTCTTGGCTGGACGATCGTCACCGGTAGTCTGACTTGGATCCACATGTCCAATTGGGCGCTTGTTCGTTTCATGGATCTTACACGCGTTAATCTATGTAGTCTAGGCCTGACAAATGCTCGGTCCCGCCGAGCAGGCGCGTAAATTCACCCTCTGTATTAAAAGGGCCGCAGCTGACGGCCAATCATTATTTACTACAAAATACGGAAATGACGGCCAGGGTCAATCAACAGCGGCCTCATTCGCTGGCTCATTCTTGAGGTTGAGGCTGGGAGGCAGTGCTGCATGAAACATGCGGGCATTGTGCACGCGGAATACCTATATTTGGAGGAATTGCTGTGAACTTCTAGTTATGGTTCTAAAAGCCTTGGGCTTCGCTCCCACTGAATTGCTGCATCGCCTGCTGCATGGCGCTCAAGTGACCAAAGACTCCTTCATCCTTAACGCTTCAATACGAATGACGGCAGTTGATCATGACTTGCCGACAGCCTTAAATTTCTCGTAATAGCACTGGGTTTAGTATATTTTCATGGTCCGTCCAGAAGAATTGGGGGCCAGTCTTAATGACTTCATCCTCCAGCTGGAATGTAGCCTGTGTCTCTCAGACTGGTCGATAGGGCCAACACTTCGCCCTGTGAAACCATCCATTCTAGCTCTGTATGTGACGAAGTCAGGCCTCGGCATATAACAATGTTTGATTGCATAGGGAAGTGTACACAACATCCCATGTCGCATGCGTAGTGGAAATCAGAACGTGAAAGGACTGATCCTCGTCTCAGCGTCTGTTAGGCAAATAAAGCCCCAGGGCTTCGATAGCTACATTATCTAGAACAAGGTTGCTAAAATAGAAAAAGAACTTGTGTTTCATGTGTTTGGGACTGTTTCTGGTGAAATAAGTGGCAAGCCTGAACGTCGTCTTTTTCTTGTTTCCCTTGTTGGTCAACAACCGTTGCCTGCCATTGCTTAGCAGTCCCCCATCGCTGACAGCCTGATATGGGTATCACCACCAACATCAGTGTTGAATTGCAATCAGTGGTGAGAAGGGCGAAGCCAGACCAAGTTGCCCCCAAAGCCTTTGGCAAAAAAGCCTCCACGTCGGGGCCAGAAGGAAAGTGGCCTCCATAATCCGCCACACCAATAGAGGCTCAATGCATGAGTATCCATATGCGTATTAACAAGCTGCTGGAGCGAAGGTGTCGAGAGAGTTGATGACATGTGTAACTCAAGTGTTCCATTCTCAATTCAGAAAAGGTCGCCGCTGGCTGACTTACATATGCACTTTACAACACCACCCCGAGTATGCACTTTACAACACCACCCCGAGTAAGCATACTCACACATATGGCTCTTGTACTTGCACAGTTGTAGTTGACGTGGCCGAGCCGGTTTGCACAGCATTCACGCCACCTTTTGCCCAGCTCGTGTGGATGGCCTCAAACCCTTCACCTGCCTGCATCTTACAGGTTGACGGACTGTACCCGAGTGCCTATTAATCATCCAGCAACAGTCGTCTCGCTTGCTACTTATTGGTTGAGCGATTAAGCACCGCATATCACCCAGTCTGGTTACTCATCATCAGGCCTGCAAGACGACGTGTTTGTTTCAGACACTCAATGCTCACCCCAAGTCGCCCGAGTTCAAGATCATCAAGGTCAAGAGGAAGAAAGGATCAAGACGGTTGTGAGTCAAGCATGATGAGTATGCGTAACTTCTCCACTGTCCCTGGCACCGGTTATCATCAGATAAGATGTGGTTTTCCATGGTCCATCAGATCGCAGCCAGGGCCAACTTTCCTCGTCTCAGCAAACATCCAGCCTCACTCACACCACGCCGATTTTCGCCCCCCCATCTTTCAGCATAGTCCAAAACACCGAGATGACATCAGGTATGGTTGCTCAGAGAACACTTGAAATGCCTGTGGCGATTAAATTTCTATATTATTCACAACTTTGCAAACGAATCATGACATAGTCTACCACGTACAGGTTGCTAGTGTGTTATGAAGCAGTTATCAAAAAGCAACTCATAATCCCTAGCTGAAAGGAAAAGTCGATCCAGGAAGATGAAGATCCCTTTGAATAGATCTGCGCCGATTCTCACGATATCTTGATCTTTCCCAATTGCGCCGTAAGTTATGCTAACAGCAAGAAGAAAGATGCTGGACGACTGTGGCTGTCGTCTCCAAAGGGGCGCGGCACACATCAAGTGGATGACAGGAGCCCAAGTGTGAAATTCGGTGGCAGTGCAGATGAACATGCAAACGCAAATGTGGGTTGGGCTCTGCGCCGGGCATACTTTGGCAAGATCAGGCTGCCTCAACGCCGTAGTATGAATGAAACCCGCCGTCAACACCACAAAACTGTGCCGCCCAAGGCTTAGATTATAAACTTTTCTCCCTAGACCGTCTCCCATTTCTTGATCCGTCCTTCTAGAATGGACCTTCAGCCCCTTCTCAGTTACTTTGTTCGGACAAGGGTGCCATACCCGGCACCGCTGGCGCGTAACGAGATACGCTTAATGGCTCTATTACCAGGACAATGGGCCGACAACATCTCTTGCGAGGTCTTCAGGGTATCGCGGGTCGGCGAACCACGAATGCTTGAGTATAGAGCTCTTTCCTACGCCTGGGGCTTGCCAAGCCGTAACGCCCCTAGAGTCCTTGTCAATGGCTGTCTGTTCGAAGTGACCGCCAACCTCGAGTCCGCTCTAAGGTATCTCCGACTGCCAGACAAGGTTATGATTCTCTGGGTTGATTCGCTGGTAATTCGCGCTGCTTCAACACGAGGAACCGCTTACTGACTTGGAATCAGTGCATTGACCAAAAGAATACCACGGAACGATCTTTGCAAGTCTCTCAGATGCGCGACATCTACAGTAGCGCTGCCGAGGTGATCGTGTTTCTTGGCGACGGTCTTAGTCACCTGAAAGCAAGCAAACGCAGACGTCAAGATGCCAGAGATTCGATAGTTTTCGAAAATGCCTCTGCCGACGACTGTTTGACGAGCCAATTTCTCTCCGCGTGGAGGACGCCAGCCACGCGGCCACCGATTACGGCATTCGACATTTTTTGCCTCCTGAGCATATTGGCTCGACCTCAGAATCCATCCAACCCATTTGAATCTCTAGAGACAATACCGGATACCCATTTAACGGCGCTGTTTGAGGGATTGCGGAGAATACTCATCGTCCCTTGGTGGAATCGGATTTGGGTTGTGCAAGAGGCCGTCGTTGCCAAGACCATAACTCTGAGATATGGCAACGTCTCTGCCCCGTGGGCAATGCTCGCTAATGTTGCAATGGATCATTCTCAGCAGGCGTCTCTAGGATACCCTAGCTCGATCTCGGGCGATGACGCCAAAGTCTTGAGCCTCCTTTCGCGAGTATCCGACATCGACCGCCTCCGCCAGACTTGGAGAAAAGGCCGGGTCCCAAATCTCCTATCAGTTCTCAGAGAGTTCAGCAGCCGCCAAGCCTCCGACGAGCGAGATAAGATCTACGCTCTCCTGGGGCTGTGCAACGACGACACCGGTGTCTGGCCAGACTACTCCCAGGATGTCAGAGCAGCCTACAGAGCTGCTACCCTTGACGTTATTTGGACGAACACGTCCCTCTCCGCATTGACTGGAGATCTGGGTCGAAAGAATAGGCAAGATTTGCCTTCTTGGGTTCCAGATTGGAGTGCCACCTTTGACGAACATGACCGTAGGCGTGCTTGTCTTTTCGACAAGTATAATGCCTGCGGGGAAGTCATCAGCACTAGCACGGAAGACCTAGTCGGATCCCGCACGTGCGATCAGATGACCTTGCTGGCTATGTCCCTCCAGGCTGTGAAGGATCCAGAAGATCTCCTGCCGCTATGCATTTCCAAGGCTCTGGAGAAGTACAAGAAGAATAGACCATCCTTTGAAAATGTCTGTGACAAGCTGATCAGCCTTTGTCATGCTAAAGGAAGACGACATGTCAGGATGTTTCCAAACCCTTGTTTTATTACCCCTGGCCCTCCATTTTACAAATCAGACATCCGGATGGTCCAGGAACAGCGGAGGGGTGATTGGCATGACTGCCTGAGGATGAGGGGCAAGCTCATTGCAACAGTAGTTATGACTCTGGAGCCGCTCTATTCATCTTCCAACATGAACGCGGTTTCAGCTTCAATCATTGCTTGGTGGAACGCAGTAGAGCATTCATCGCAAAGCCCTTTTCCTAAACCCAGAATAACGGAATTTGTGGTCACACTCTTGTCCGGTATTAAGAGAACTGCAAACGGATTCGAGAGACTGAAAGATGGAGATAAACAAGCCATGATGAGCTGGTACCATCAGAGGATAGTGAAAAAGCCACCAGCTTTTCCTGGGCAGGAACCACCACAGCCTAGTGCCGAGATGTTGGATGACTTTACTGCAGTTCTGCGGTTGTCTGCAACAAAACGAGCATTCTTCATCACCAATACCGGCCGAATGGGCCTGGGTCCAGCATCAATAAGAACAGGCGACGAGGTATATGTCCTAGCAGGCGGAAAGCTGCCTTTCATTCTCCGACATGCATGCCCTCCAGCAGATATCAAGGATTGTGTCGAGAAGCCCCAGACATACCGCTTGGTCGGCGACTGCTTCCTCCATGGCGAAATGGATGGACAGCTGGGGTTCCCTCACGAGGGCAGCCTTCCTGACGACATCATTGATAGCTCTTTGCAATTACTAAGAGAAGACTGGGATGGATGTGCGGAACAATTTATACTAGATACGGGCTTTAACGAAAGACAGGGGCTGTCAATAAGCACTTGGTGGTACGGGGACTTCGAACCTGCGGTTAGAGTCTGCAGAAACTACAAAGACCCCAGGGTCGTCGACAAATTGCTCCAATGCCTTCGGAGGATGCGCAGCTTGCGTGACGACTGGGTATTTCTGAATCGGGGATGGCTTTACTTGATTTGAGGTGGATTGCAGAATCTACGACTTCAAAGATTAGCTATTCTTGAAATATTTGTAGTAGCAACGGTGCTAATTTTGCCTGTGTATTTGATACGTGGGCAATCGAACAACTCTCAAAGTTTAGCATTGGATAGCACAAATCGAAAGAAATGCTTTGATAGGGACTTGTAGATACGTTGCAGCAATAGCGACGCTGATGTAAAAAGATATGGATAGTGCCGTTTGCATGGCTCTCGCCTTGAGCTGAGAGCTTCCACGAAGTAATGCCGTTCTTATTGATGCATGGAGGTTCGTTCCACATCATTGCTCACTCCTCGCGTTTACGACTCGGGGGGCACTCTCGATTGTATTAGAAGCTCATTCCATGTAGGTTGAAAGGCTGGACATTTCAACGTAAAGCTGCAGACTCTACTTCACCCTCACAGCGCCTTGCGGAGCCCTTCGTGCTTGACTACCCATCCATCATTCTTCGGAAACCCTGGCGCGTTTCCCTTAGAACCTTCCCAGCCTTCTGCCATATATGCAACTATTGCAGTCTTCAGCTCGAAGCTAAACGAGGTTAGGAAAAAGAGACTTACCAGCCAGCAGGAACCCGGCGTTTCCAGGCATAAACGGAGGCGGCGTGCCTCCATCACCTCCTCGGATGGCGAACCCTACACCCAGCTCAATCAGTTGCACGCACACCTTGGAACTCTTAAGAAGATTGACTCACCGGCATCATCAAACTTCCAGTAGTCATACGCTGTCAAATGGTATATTGCGCGTTCCGGATTTCCAATTCTAGCCGAGTTGATGGCCAAGACAGGCCGTCCCCATCCACGAATGTTCTGGTCTGTCCAGACCTCCCAGACCTTATCAGCAGTCTTTCGGGCGACTTTCTCATCGACAGCAGGTGTATCGGGCAAGATGCCCTGCAGCATGATGAGGCTCCTTGGGTCACGGTTGAGGGCTGGGTCTTCCCACCACGACGCGTTGAGGCCGTCGTAAACAGTATAGAGCCCGTCAATCTGAGGTGGTTTTGCGAGTTTCTTGGAAACGGTCGTCCAGCGCTTCGGAACTGGTAGGCCGAGTTTCTTCTTCCACTCACGCGCAACGTCGAGCCCGTAACGCCAGTAGGCGACCTCGTAGGCGAGGTTGAGTGTTAGTTCGGGCCGCGTGTTTTCAGTAACGCCATAAGCCCTGTGAGAAGATTAGCCATGGCTATCTAAGAATTCCAGTAATGGTGAAGGGCCACTAACGGCGGACCGAGATCGTAGTTGCCAGAAGACTCGTTATACCACGCGTACGATGCCATGTATTCAGCACTGGCTTCCAGGATAGGATCCCAACGCTTCAGAGTCTTTCTAGTAGGTTGAGTCTTGTACGCCAGCATGGCCATATACATAGGGTGAGGTTGCTGCCACATGAGAAACGCGTTGATACCACCAGGCGAGCTCCTGCCGGTAAGGGTTTCTGTCATCTTGGGCCAGCGAGCCCCTTTCCAGCCCATGGCCTCGGATCTCGCAAAGGAGGTCGGCAAAAGCTTCTCATACAGTGCAGGGAAGATGTTGTGGAAGTACTTCTCGCGGCCCCACGAGACCCAGTGGGCATTGTGCCAGACGACCATCTCCATGTGGAATTTGCCTGTGGGGGAATTAGATGGCATTGATACCTCCGGAAATGTGAAGAATACGTACCGTACCAGCCGTTGTTCATGAGCCCGCTCTCCTGAGGCGACTCACCATCAGCTGCACTGTTGACACGCACATGATATTGAGAGGTAACGATGCGTCTCTGCAACTCCGTTGCGTTCGGGTTAGTAGACTCGGTCAAATCTACGAAGCCACCCTTTTGCCAATATTCATGCCATTCAACCGAATTCTGCTTTTTGATCGAGGATGGAAGATCAGGGACTTGCTTGTGTGGGGAGAAATGGGCAGTGAAGGATATAGTCGAGCCGTCATCGGGAGACAGGATATATCGATGAGCTGTGATTTTAGTAGAGCCTTCTGGACCAAGCTTCTTTAGCTTGAGTGGTGTTTTGTTTGGCCAGCGCAAGTTGACGTAGTACTTTGTACCCATGTCGTGATAGATATGCGCGGTGTCCTTCTTGGACCCCTGAGCAATTTTGGTAGTATGGTTGGCAGGGAAGTCATAAACGCCGACGAAGACCTCATACTTGTATTTGGTGGTGTGGATTGGTGGATATGGAAAGTCGAGCTCGACTTTAAGCTTCCCCGAATCAATGAGTCTCGACTCGATGTTGAAGGTCACGGCATCTGAATTGAAGTCGCCCTGTGTCTCTACCTTCACCTTGGTGCCATCGACGGTGAAGGTTGACGTGATGACTCCACTCCAAAGATCGAGTTCCTGGTGAGTGTCCGAGATTTGGCCAGCAGCCAAAGTCTTGTCTTTGTACCGAAGTCCGATACGACCTAGGTTGATGCGATTTGGGTTGCCAATGAGCCACTGCGATACCTGCGGAAGCTTAGGATCTGGAATATCGTAAGACACGTTCCGGCCATGTGTGTCCCGGGGCACACCGGTGTACGCATCAATTGGCCTGATTAACGTTAGTCCAGACTACCAGAATGATCGATACGGAAGTGGCCTACGCCTCGTCTAGCTCAGTGTCATTGTGCCACGCCCACACAGACATGGTGTTGAAAGAGAGATATGACTGCATGCCGGTGGTATCTACCCCAAATGCGAAGTTGCCATTGCCGACTTGCAGAGGCGTTGTTCCATTGTCGATCAGCTTTGTTCGGATGATATTATTATCAGATACGATGCGTTTCCTTACGAAGTCAGTTAAATAGTTTGTACGGATAAGAGGAGCTTACCTGTCTATAGCTCCAAGAGCCAGAGTCGGCAATAAGAGCCAAACCAGTTTCCCAAGGACCGCCATAACCCCGACAATGCTTTATGGTGCTGAGGCTGGAGACCCACGGCGGAATGTCATCTTTTATCCTGAGCAGTCGAGGAATCCGGGGTAGACGGTGCCGAACTCACACTTCCGGCTATCAATGCCCCGAGCATCGTCGTCCGCTCTTAGATCGTGCGAGGATGACGCCTGGGCAAGCTGCGTTGCACTGAGGGGATTTAAGCTACCCAAGACGGGTATCCAGGGGTTGTTGTCTTTCCGCCAATTCGCGTCCTGCCCGCATTTGAACAAGCTACGATCTGCAGTCATTTAGCCGACGAGGCGAGAACTCGGATCAGTCCGAAGACTAGGGATAAATTGGAACCACCCGTAAACCTGGCAAGAGATTACTGACCAAGTTCGCCGCCTTTGTAGGCAATTTTACTTCTATCTCTGGCGTTGTTGGGCGATTTTATACTCTATGCGTAAACATATATGTTTAAATATGCTTAAGGCACCCTGGTAGCTATGGGTGATATGGTTTAGTCCTCAATTAAAGTCTCTTTCTTTTGTAGCGATACCTAATTTCTGAAATACTTTGAGCGCACTGCAACATAGTAAAGCTCTTCTTGCTTCATTATGTGGCTGAACGTAAATTGAGACTGCTGTCTCCGGCTCTAAATAGCCGTGCTGGCATCTGAGTTACACAACACAGGTGTTCTATATCACATCAACCAACACCCAAGAGTATTCGTGTGAGACATTCAATAAACCGGCGTTGTCGAGGGATAGCACGCTCTGGAACAAGCTTTCTCTATTTTCGAGTCTCGAGCACGTGCCACTTGAACCAACCAAGGTCCTATGCGAGGTTATCGCTGTAGTTTAACACAATATTTTGGTGATTATCGTTGCCTCGTAGCAATTTTTGAGTCGAAATGACCCGCAGCGCCATTGCTTCACAAGTGTCTGGTAACTAACACTTATAAACTGTCATCAGCTACGAAAATAAGGGACAACTGAATCTTCTCGATTGCTATGTAGGTGCTATTTGAAGCCTTGTCTCGAGGTTCCTCCAATAACTCTCCCAGGGACTCCGCGTAAGCTAGCTCAATGAGATGCTTACTTCCATGCGGGGTGTATTTATTTCTGTAACTGTCAGCTTCTGCTTTGCAGAGTGTTACTTGAGAACACAAACTTACTCCGCAGTTTTTGCACGTACAGCTCTGGCCACAAGAGCAAGAGCTTGGCCCGCCACAGTTGCAAGTAGAACCACAGTCGCAACCCATTGTTGGATGATAAGCCGAAACGTCGTAGTGAGGAGTAGTGATTTTGACGGAACAATATTTCTTGGGGGCTGAAGGATGAAATGGTTTTAGGGTTGGCGAGGGGGATTATATATCTGCTGACCCCCGCCTCCAGATCGACGCAGCTCATCAGAGCAGGATTTGTACAGCTTGCTATGACGCACGAATGACAGTGACTGTGTACACCCTTCAGGGATTAGAAATATCATTTATTAACTAACTAACTAATACATACCAATACTTCCTTACCCATAGCAATTCGCATATAAGGTATGTATCTTCAAAAATTTGCCACTAATCATCAAGTTCCTCATTAACAGATTATCAAATCATAAGGCAAGAATTAGGCCCTCAAGCCTATTAAATAAGAGAACTGTGATTTTGTGGAGAAGAAATCTAATTTTTAACATATTAAATCCCTGTAAGGCGTATACTTGATCGGGTCGTCGGGCTCAAAGTATTGTCATCATCATAGACAGCACAGCACACAGCAGCCTGCACTAAACCTCCTTTGCTACCGGTCATACCATGTATGACGTGTGTATAATCTCATAGTTGCGCATGAGTTGCATAATACCAGCTTAGTTATTAGCTAATCTTCCACTGAGAAAACTTGATGAGGATCATGCTTCATACGAAAAGAAGCTATGTAGTTGAAAGATCAAGCCTCTTGAGGTCACGGCGGTCAACTGGATTCTATAAAGAGCGCTAAAACGATTGATAAATTGCATTTGAGCATTGGGAAATACTCAAACTATCTCCATTCCTTCCAGTAATGCACCTTTAGTTCTTCACTTAATGCCTTTGCAGGAATTATTTTCCAGTTTAGGATTACAGCACAGGTATCACCCATCGACTCGTAGTCCTTGAGGAACATCATGTATCCCCTCTGGGCGATAACCTCGGCTTTCTTTCCCTGAAAGCGAGAATTCTAGTGAATGATACTTTGGTCTTGGTGCATCAGAGACTGAAGACATGTTGAGATACTCGCACTAACAAGTACTCTATGGAATGTTCCAAGGGCGGAAGGGAGCAGTTGCAATCAGGGTCAAATGGGCTGGAAGAACTACATGGGTAAATATGGACTATAATATGGTTCAAGCTTCAATAAGTAATCCTAGTCAGTTCATATTCGCATTGACAGAGATTAGCAGAGGCTGTGAGTTGTCAATGCTGGATCTCAGCGGAACATGGACTAGAAGTATATAGTTCGGAGATGGAGAACGGCAGGGGCATGCTATTTGATTCCAGCGATCGCGTTCATCAGACAAGCAAATATGAGCAGTTGAATACTGGCTATATCGTAATGCCATGCCATGATGAAGGGTCTAGAAGCTTCATAAACTGCACCCGCAAGCCCTAGTCTTGATAGCTTACGCCGTGATTACCGAACATCAAAGCTATGTAAAACTAGTCATTTTCTCAGGTATAGAGATACCTCCATATCTGTGATAACTTTCATATCTCTTATGTACCCTTCCATCCCAGCACGAAGATATGCATTAAGCATCTCGCTAAGAAAGAGAGTCGATTGGTGGCCTAGGGTTTATGAGGTGGCATAAACAGCAACATTATAAAGGTTTTGTGCCGGTCAGTGTGACCACATGTAACAGGGACACCTCAAAGTGTCTGAAGTAGGTATGCTGACACTGAGAGTTGAGCCAATGGGTTACGAAGGCTTAAGCCCCCCAAAATCACATTTTGGGGGTCTGAGTCGAACCATTGTCTTACTTCACTGGCCACGGATTCGGGGTTGTTTTTACCCTGTGGTCTCGGAAGCAAGATCCTGGCACTTCCTGTAAGGACTATCTCGATCATGCATGCAGAAGACAACCCCTCTGCCTTTACACTCGTCGCTTCTTCCATATTCGCTCCATGTCGATATCTCCCACAGACGGAGTAATTGGCGTAGAATAAATCTGTGCGGGTATCAATTACTCAAGAGATGCGTGCTTCGGATGTACATGGAAGGAAGGTGGGAGCCAGGTGCCCGAAAGTAAGACCATAGGTGGCAGGCCTCCGCTTCAAGGCAAAATGAATAACAGCCACTCGGCTGTTCAGCAAGGAGCGAAAAGCTTGGCCGAGACAACACAGTCAGCCCTCCTATAGAGGAGTTTCATATCACTGAAACAATGTTTTATGAGTAGGGTTGAGGTGGCTTGTCCCAGCTGAAAGTGAGACAATAGTAGAGCACAGCCATGGCAGAGCGAGGAATGTGAGTGAATGTTTTGGCCTAACGAGTGCTGCGGATATCCCCGTGTTTCCACGCCCTTGAAGACCGAGGACGTTGACTGCCGAGAGAGCTACACAGACTCCTTTGAAACTTCCTTGCATGGAGGCTTGCAACAAACATATCCCACCACAGAAATGAGGTGTTCCTAACCTCCAGCTCGCCTCGGGGCTGAGCTAACATTCCGCGCCAACAAAACATTATATTTTAATGAGACATTTCGTGCCCACTCGCTTACCGTCCAGCCACATGAGGGAGGGGAAAGATTCTGGCTGAGAATAGCTGCTGACTCTTCCACTATAAAGAGGAAGGCTTCTTCTGGCACCAGGTCCATGTAGCAGGTCTCAAGCTAATCCAGTCGCCCGAACCACTACCAGACTCACTTAGTCATTTCTTGATACTGTCCTTTTCACAATGCATTTCTTCAAGGTTATTTTCTCCGGGATTTCCATTGCCGCCGTTAAAGGTATGGCTGTTCCCGCCGACCACCTTGACGCACGAGATCTGCCACCCAAGGCACGTTGTAAATATCCTGGAGGCGAGGAACAATGCCAGCTAGATGTACGAATCAGCCTCTGTCTAAGTATTCTATGTTTTGGGTTCCAGTACTGACTATTCCTATAGTGTGCCCAGGAAAAAGCCGATTTCTATTCCTGTGTGTTGTAAGTTCTCACTTTGTTATCACGCTTTATTCGACTGTGACACATGGCTACTCATACTTAATACCCGAAAGCAGTATTCGAAGCCAGCTAGCTGAAGTATCGCAAAGTTGCTAACCTTCTTTAGTGACGACTGCAAGTGCTGGCATGTCACAACAACCTCTACGACCTCTACGCAGTCAACCTCGCCGCCGACTGTGCTGCCCACGTGGCTGCCGACCGAGACATCGAGCTCAGCGTCAGTTGCGACACCTACTTATTAACTCTTTCAAGTGTGTACTCGAAATGGAGGGGAAACTTGGCGAGCTTGGATCTGCCATGAACGCAATTCGGAGTATCAGGTTCATAGATTCAAACATTCCTCCTAGACAAGTCTAATATTTGAATATTGCGCCAAGTTGCCGCCCACGAGGCGTTCTGCATGTCGTGAGGGGATGGTATGTCATGTTATGGCGTGGTTTTGACTGAACGAGAAAGCGCTCGAGGCGAAACAGAATGTAGGAATGCTGTCAAGTATAGCCACAAATGGGAAGGGACAGTTCCATCGCCAATCTTAACATCAACTCGATATCTGCTATTGATTATGACATCCTTCAAGGAATAAGTGTGAACCCGTGTTCTTGTCATGGCAATTCGTCACTTTCACTAACCAAACAACACCTGATGCCACCATGATCGCATTACCCGACGCAAAGTTCAGTAACAAACGAAAAGAAGACGAGCTCGCACGATGTACGATTGGCCATAAATCATGCAGCTAAATAAGGAAATCGCCGAACTTGATTTAGAATACCCACAATGACCGAGCGGCTAATGGTTGGTTGAGCGACTGCCACAGCAGCCTTGGACCGCAGCCCGACCGTCCTCCAACTCCTCTTCTTCCCTCCCTCTGCTGGAGTCTGTACAGCGACACTCGGCGAAAACTTATCGTAATGCCTTTGTGGGCGTGTGGTTTTAAGAGCTGCCGCAGACCGGCTGTCCGCACTCTCGGTGATTGCGTGCTCTGCAACCGCCATTTATGCTCCAGCCATCTTGAGCCTGAGTTTCACAGCTGCCCCCGGTGGGAGGTGAGTTTGGTTCCTCGCTAGCGCACTCACTCACTAACTCGTCAATCATCAGGATGCAGACTCTTACGATCCTGTAGCCCGGGATGCTGAGAGACGTGAGCTCACAAAGCTGATCGAGACGATCAATGTCCGCGCCCTTGAGGCTCGGGCCAGCCATTTACGACAAGGCATACCCTGCTCTATCCCTCCACTTCAGTATGACAGAGCCACACGAAGTTCCGCCATGGGCGGTATGAACTATCATATTGAAGTTCGCTTTGATGATGGAATCACATGGATCGCCCGTGTCCGCAGGTTCAATGCCACGTCTCCTCCGAAAGCATTGCGAGATTATATCATCCAGAGCGAGGTGGCAACCCTCATGTTTTTAAGCAAGACTGGTGTTCCCGCTCCAGAAGTTTACGATTTTGCACTCGAGGCTCACCCTGACAATCCTGTGGGAGTTGGTTTTATTCTAATGGAGAAGCTACCGGGCAAATCCTTGAGATGGTCCGTTGCATCTCCGCAACAAAGGAAGAAGGTTATGGACCAACTTGCGGATACGTTTGTGGAGCTTCGAAAATACCCTTTTGACCTCCTCGGCTCCCTTGATAGCCCTGGCGGATCTCAGGTCGGCGCATTTGCTCGAGAATCACTCACCAACTTTGAGCAATCCGAGATGCACACCACTGGGCCCTTCTCTTCCTTGGAAGAGTACCACATGTCTTCAATCCGACTCATCTTGGATTTAATCCTCCGAGAGGAGATGTACTCCCAGCAGGCAGTGGATGCCTACTTAATCCACCGATATCTCCTCGACTTGGTCCCGCGCGTGTTGCCTTTGGTCCATGGTGATGAGAAATTCTATCTGAAGCACGCAGACGACAAGGGAGATCATATTCTAGTAGATGAGCATTTCAACATCACCGGCATTATCGATTGGGAGTGGGCACACACTGCGTCACCTGCACATGCCTTTAACTCTCCTATTGGCTTCTTACCAGTTGCAGACTTCTACCGCGGGCAGAACAGCCTAGGCGATGACGAGGTTGTTTTTGCACGCCTGCTTGAGGACAAGGGCCATCGAGATCTAGCCCGCTTTGTTTGGGACGGTAGGTTACAGCATAGGTTCGCTTTCTGCTGCGGGTATGATCTTGCCGACTGGGACGGATTCCTAGGCCTCTTTCGAGGGCTTCGAGACGCTATAGGGGTGGATGAGGGCCTGGAATGGAATGAGTGGAAGGTTGTTGCAGTGCAACGCTACAAGGACGATTCTGGGCTGCAGCTGCTGTTGACTAGGCATCAGGTCTAGTCGATTCATGAGATGTAGGGGCTCATCCACGGGGGGGTTTTGTTGCTGTTCATGAGGCGTGCATCATTGTCGATAGTCAGCGGCATGTAGAAGAGACATTCTTACTTAGAAGAACTGAAGAAGTAGCAACGGCCCAAGCTCATCTCGCGAGAAAGGGAAAGGGGCCAAAGCCTACAGTAGGCATCCTCTAAGAGCATAATCTCATTTCCGCAACACATTTCTTCCAGGCTTTTCTTCACGAAATTTCCATCGCCAACGTCAAGGATGCGATACTGTTCTGTTTTTATTAGCTTAAATAGCTGCTCGGCAGTAACGCCGTGTCTAACCAAACAGCCAGTCCACGTCGATGTGAAAACCCCCCCAGAACGTCAAATCTTACGCTTCAACATACTCAAAGACACTGATCTCATCAATCCGGACCTTGGCTCTACTGCCAGGGGGCCCCATCATGACCATACGAAACCGTATCATCCCTCCGTTGGCGAATGGGCGAAATATGATTCTTCTTTGATTCCACTGGCCTGGCGAAGTGGCATCCTTGCGGTGACCTATCTCAACGGCGGCAGTAACATAGGTGTCGCATGAGATGTAATCACTTGGGCGCATATTTTCAGCTTCGGTGACCGCCCACCAATAAGTAAAGACATATTGCTTTGCTTTGTCCAAGCCAGTGACGGGTTGGTCGAGGATCCAGGCACTGCCTGCCCCCACGGATGGCATTGGGAGCGTTGCGATGCTGCGATTTGTCGATTAGCTCAGCGATTGCAAATGAACAGGGTCTTTACACAGAATGGCCTCCGGCATGGGAGAGCGCTGGGTCGCTGACGAGCTGGACCCCTCTACCTAACTGCCATGGTGCTCCGGTATATTCTCCGTTGGCGTCTTTCAGCTCAAAGCCACCATTGATGACAAGACCAGTGGGCTCGATCACTTCAGCCGTAGTCGAGGTGGTTGTAATTTCGGTGGTCGACTCGGACGTCTCAGCAGATGTCTCGGCGGTCGAAGCTGTGCTTTCTGCTTCGGAAGTCTCAGAGGACAAGGCGGTGGTTGATAAGGAACTGTCAGAGATTGCAACCGTAGTCGTCAGATCTGCCGTCGACGCCGCGGTTGCGTCGCTGGTCGCTGCGGTCGGGGCCGTACTTGAGTAACTTGGCTTGCAAGGGCCAGCGCTGATCTCCCGGCAAAGGACGGCTGCAACAAGGGCAGCAATATATCTAGCGGACACCATAACCAGAAGTTTCGCGGATAATATCCCCTGGATGACGAAAGGTCCGGCCTGGTCTTTAAATAAGGAGCGACAGTTACCCATCAACAAGCGGGAGAGGCGGGATTTAGTCCGAGAAGCGAAGTGAGACGGCCGTTGGCGTGCAAACTATTGATCTAAAGGTCTGGATACGGACTGGCCGCCCGTTGGGCTAGCCAAACTATCGACGCCACGCAGGAAAAAGTAGTCAAGGTCTTGTAATCTGACAGCTCCGACGCCAATCAATTCAGATGCGATGGTGCGTTTATATTAACTTCTCGGCCTAGACAGCAAGATCCATGCTGCCAAGATCACGACTAGATCCTTCAGCTGGCTCAATATCAAAAGTCGGAATGCCGACGAGGTCTCGTCATCACAAATAGCGAATGGTCATCCACTTCAAGACGGCTGCGACGTGAGTTCTTGCAGAGAATTATCAGAGAGATCATAAATATATTCAAGTCAATAGTGTATATTCCATAGCAAACAAGGTATTAATCAGGGTATCTTGCAACGCGAGCGAATTAGCAGACGGAAAAAAACAATCTTCGTATCCTCATATACAAACATAACAGCTTCTTTCATGCATATACATCCTAGAACTCCTCAAAAATGCCGAAAACATCCTGATTGGGATACTGAAAAAAAAAGAACCAAATGGTATCCCTATATATAGCGGAAATGCAACCCTTAACAAAGAAGCCTCGTCTGCAGCTAGACAGGCCTTATGACTGGCTGAAGGGCATGGAAGTTTCCTGGAAATCTTGCTGCGGCAACAAATTCAAGGGATCGAAATCGGAACTGAGAAGCTCTATAAAATTCTCATCAAAGCCGTGTTGCAACGAGGTCGCATCCAGACCTTGAGGATCCTGAGTTGGGAAGTTCGCCTCCTGGCCCCGCGAGACTTCAGGTGTAACGAAAGAGCCCCGGCCTAAATCCCCAGGCACTGGAACTTCCACAATGTGTGGCGTGGAGAAATTTGTGGGCAAGTGATGATGCTGCATCCTGGAAGCTAGCTCCGACATGCTACTGCTAGGTGGTTCTGGGGGCCCTCCTTGTGAAAGAGAAGTTGGGAAGATGTCCTCGATGGCGTCCCATACCGCCTGGTGAATAATCGTTGACAAACTTCTCTGGGATTGGAGGAGATGCTGAAATTCCGGCAGATGGTTCACCCTGTCGTTCACCTGACGAATGATACGCTCGGGCATCTCTCGTCGTAGAAGGGCATAGACTTGGGATCTCATCTCGGGAGTCATGTCATTCTTCACATCGTAGTCTTGCCTTGCGTTAGCAACTCGCCGCCGGTAGTAGCGCTCGGGGCATGTCAGTCCACTTACAGGGTGAGGGTATGTCCTGTGCATCGGGGAACAGGATCTTGAACATGTTTTCCCATTTCTTCTCTTCCGTGGCATTCTGCATGCCACGCCTGGACTTGAGCTTCTCTTTCGTCTCTGCATCTACTCCAAGCATTTCTCGAGGAGGGAGGGTCACACAGCGTATATCCTCCCGACGATGTTGTTTCAGTTCCTGCTCCGTCTTGAACTCGCTAAAGCACCTCTCGCAGTGTATTGGAAGCTTGTGGCTTCTGTAGAGGTGCTCCCTGTTAGAGTTAGCATAATCTGGAAGACGTGACATGCACAATAGATGGGACGCACTTGATCCTGTGAACTGTTGGCCAGCCCCTTTGGCATCGGGGCCACTTTTTCCCAGGGTGTCCTTTCAAGAAAGGGCAAGCGAGAAGGGGCAACAGTTTAGCTGGGTCTGCTTCGGTCAAGATCATCTCAGTCTTCCGACGCTTATCTTGGTCGTCTCCGTTTCCCCGGTCCGAGCCACGAGGCTCCCCATCAAACCCTCTCTTTTTACCACCACCCTCCCGGCCGCCTGAGCCATCGCCACTCCCAGAGCCAAAGCTGGTGTCTGGAGAGCCTTTAGAATCAGGGCTGCCATCCCCAGAGGCTCGTTCATTGGGACATGATCTCATCCACTCAAGGACCGTCGCTACCACAAGTGACGCGATGTGGTCTTTCAGAGTAATTGCTAGGGAGAGAAGAGCAGGTTCTAGTGAACTAGCCGCAAATACCTCGCAGAATGACTCGTCTGTTTCATCCGATACATTGGACATTGATTCGTCAGCATCGCTCATGTCGAGATCTGCTGAAGCCTCTGAATCCGGTTGCTCATGAATAGAGGTCGCGGGAGTTTGATCTGCGTTCTTGGATTCCCCAGAAACAGAGAATGGTCCTTGGGTCAAGTCTGTTCCTGAGCAGGGACTCATATCCTGGTTTGAAGGATATCGCGGAATCGAGAGATATCTATTATCAATATTATCACCCGAACTTCGACACCGCATAGAGTGGGCCTCGTTGTTAGAATGTCCAGCATCCGAACACTGCTCGTCGATGGTGCTCAGGGCCGGTATACTATCCGCCTCCAGGATCTTTCCAGCGCCCGGTTCAGGCTCAAGCTGTGATGAAGGCTCCTGTTTCTTGCAGCTAGAGACTTCCTCTTGCAGCAGATCCGGCAGGCGACCCTTGTTGAGACGACGTTGTTGAGCCACCCAGCCCGCTAAAGTGACTTGCTCAGACACATCAACCGACTGATGTTGGCAAGCGACCCAGGCAGCAATTGGCTCGGGAGGAGTCGCAGTGGGGACAGGATGGTGTACTGGCATAGTTGGCGGAGGAGACCTTTTCATCGCCTGTTCCAGGACTGGCATGGGTGGTACTGGTTCTCGATGAAGGCGAGGAGAGTCCCGATGAATGTTCAAGGATGAGGCAGATGACAAGGCTTTTCTGAACAATGACCCCCTGCGCGCATACTGGGAGCTGGCTCTACCACCCGAAGAATCCCAGGTACTGGTTGCTGAAGATATGGTGGACGATGGCCTAGTATGGCTGAAGATGGAGTCTGCAATAGAGCTGGATGCCAGCGCAGTATCGTTGGAGAATCTTCGAACTAGGTCTAGCTCTGAAGGACTATCTGTCGAGAAGACATCTGAGCCATCTTCGGGAATGCTTGCAACGGAGAATCGCTTGATAGAGTTGGCCGAACTCTGTTGATGACTCTGTTTAAGCAAAGAATGAAGCGTCAGCATCCATAGCCTGTCTCTCACCTCGTCGCAAGATATGTACTTACAAACATGCCTCTGACTCGACCTTGGTCATGGCCTAGAACATTGCCAGTGGTGTCAGGTGGACCTACTAGAGTTAATAAGAACCACACAGCAAGATCTGACAGGGCTTACAATGGATACCTGGCTTGTCTAGGTCGCCTGTAAATGTCTGAAATGCAGACGCCGGCCTGTTGGCAACATCGTATTGGCTGCCCACCCCCGAGAGGTCGCCCAATCCTGGAGAGAGTGTAGTCACGGGTGCCGACGTGACTCTTCGGTCCCAGCGTACGCTCTTTGTGTAGCCCTTTACCCGATCAGACCATCTATGCAGGCTCTGAGTCTTGCTGAGAGGGCTTTCGGTGTCCAATGAAAGGATGCTGCTACCCGTTGACTGCCGCTCGATGTTCCAGGTGCGCGATGGCTCTTGTTCGGAAAAGGATTTGTGCAACCCAGCCAGCCCTTGCACCACATTTGTAGCCTCGAACTCGGCAGGGCTGTCGTTGTTCGGTGCTGCCTCGAGTTCCTTGGGTCGATGGACATGATCTTGTGGAGGATGGGGATTGTATTCTACAGGCAGACCCGCCATCTTGTTGTCTCTGAGAGCAAACATTCGACGGCTCATGCCCCGTCCTCTGGTGTATGACTGGAATACACCAGGGGCCCTGGGGGGTTTGAACTGGTTGAAGTAATGTCTCCCTCTGTCCTTGAGGGACCGCATCAAGGATTGAGGGGACGTCTGTTGGTATTGCGCATCCTGCGGCCGGCTTAGCTCTGGCTTTACGACGCGAGAGTCCGGAGTGTGGCTCTGAGCCGCCCGGTCTGCGGGCCTCGACAATCCCATGGCTGACAGCAGCAGCAGAGCTTCGCCTTTTTCGGGATTTCGATTGAGGTTTCGAAAGGCGCCGGCGTTGCAATCATACGTGCCGCAAACTGTAACTGACAATGACTTTTCGAGGAGAGGAAAAGGGACTTGAGGGCGGGATGAAATCACCTCGACTGGACTAACCAGACGAGTTAGCCCTGCTGGGGGCCGCCCGCCAGGCGTCCGGTTCGCGAACCACAGGGGGTCGGTGCCTGGTGTTCAGCCCTGCGCCCCCTGAGAAGCTGCCTGGCACCACATATTTCGGGCGTAGGCTGGTGACATGGGTGTGAGCGGGGGTTTTGCGCGCTGCGCAGAACTGGTATTCGCAGAAACACCATGTCGCAATTCTTCAATTCCCGTGGGACAAGGAACGCGGCTCTTGGCATGGAAGTGGGAATGCCTTCTTCGCAACATCTAGATATTGGCATCTGGGGTATGCGCAGAGCAGGACATGGGGCCTCCGGAAGCAGTATAATAACTTCAACGGGCCTCAGGAGATGGAACTCTTCCAGGACAAACAATCCAACAAAGAATCTCAAACATTGTATCCCGCTGCATCGTCACCATGCCGTCCCAACCCGCAACCGCCTCCATGATCCCCAACTGTGGCTCGTGCGCTTCTATCACCAGGTTCGTCTCACCTGCAGCGCTTGTCGAGACGAGCAACTAACCATGATATCGTGTAGCGGTGACGCAAGCACAGTCAAGGCACCTGCATCTGGGCTTTCACCAGCCATGCTGCGCTTTTTGGGCGAAGCGCCTTCAGTTACGGCACGGATTGCCTTGGGAGGATCGTGATGGGTGTGCCAATGTTCTTAGTGGAGGATGGAGGCTGTACGGACAGGGATGAGAGTCGAGATACCCTTCGATGGGAATGATCCCATTATGGCTAAAGACGGGACGAAAGGAAAACGGAGTCGGGAGCTGAAGTTTTTTTTCTTCAATTTATTCACTGGGAGCAGTTATAGACTTTCATTGTTCTTTATTTGAACTCACTTTTACAACATCATTACCGAGTTCGTTAATCTTGAAAGGCTGCATGCACCCTGGTCAACCGGCGTTGTGGCTTGGGCGGCCTCCTGCACAGCAAAAGTGACGTCCATGGCTCAATTGTCACCTTTACTACGGCCATACTTGATCACCGAGTCGAAACTCTTTCTCATTTCACGGGTGCGATTACATTATCTAAACACTTGCTCAGAAGAGGTAGTAGGACACATAACTGGGGGTTCGCAACGCTATTGAATTATCAGGCTGAGACAAGGAGATAGATTGCTCATGCTATTTTTCATCATCATGCTTGTTCATCAAGCGACTGCAACCTCGGTCGCAACTCTTCAAAATTCGACTTGCCCTCTTCATCAGGGTAAGCCCGAAAAACCTCCCGCCTCATGATCCTCCTGGGAGCCCTCCGGCCCGTAAACAGCTCGAACTGCGCAAAGCCCTGCTCAGGCAGCATGTCGAGACCGTCCATGCTGACCCATCCTCGCGACAGCTCCTTCCTGAACTGGGCCAAGAATGGCGTTTCCAACGTCTTGTATCCAAGTTCAATGGCGACGCCCCCTGTGCGGCTCCCCAGCCACTCCTCCGGGAGCGTCAGCTCTGGCGCAGGGACGTTGCCGATGCGATGTGTCGGGATACACGAGACAACCACCGTGGGTAGACGAAACTCCGCTGGCCAAGCATCCTCCAAAGACTCGATGACGTGGAAACGAGCGACTTCGCTTCCGGCACCGAGAAGCGTAAAGTCCTTTCTCTGAAGAAGCTGGGTAAAGTGCGACACTAGCTTCTCAGCGTTTTGCCGTGTTCGGTTGTAGATGGCGATGTTCTTAATGCCGACCTGAAGCATGGCGTAGACTGTGGCTCGTGCCATTCCACCTGCTCCGATGACGAGGCCGCAGGTACTCGCTACCACGGCATTTGCGGGAGAAAGCCCGCGACGAATACAGGCGCGAATCCCGATCCAATCCGTGTTCTCACCATATAGTGCCTTAATCGGTCCCGACCGGTTGAAGTTGTGGAAAAAGGCAGCGCCTGTAGGAATCGATCCATCCTCGTTCAGAGAGCGGATCGGTATGAGAGTGTTGACAGCTCCAATCGCTCGGGCATGGTTGCTCAGCGAATGGGTCAATGTGATGATCTCGACCTTGAAGGGGAGACCGACCGAGGCACCCCCAAACTTCGAGTCTTCGATGAGATGTTTGATCCCTCGCAAAGAGGAGCAAGAGACTGGTTCGTACGTATGGGGAACTCCGCATGCCTTCAAGGCCGACGTGTGCATTGCCGGAGACAGGCTGTAGCTAACGTTGGCTCCGAAGACAAAGAGCTTCATCTCATCGTATACATACGATGAGAATAGAGCCTGTGTCGCACCTAGCGCGGTGATGCAAGGCGTTATTGGTGGCTTCGGGCTCACTCGCTCCAGCGAATCTGGGCGAACAACGGTAAGTATGTGATTGAACGCTGCTGAATTGCGACCCAGAGGTCCGGAGTTGTAGGAAATCAAGGGTATTTTGTGCCCTTGTAAAGCGGCTACTGATGACCTCAAGTGGTTGATACGGAAGTTATCCTCTATTGTTGATGCTGGTCGGATTAACCTCGCTAGATGGCAGCCCAAGGTGTTGGCTTTCTTGTACCAGGACATCCACATTGGAGACTCCCACGGTGGAGGGTCTCTCACAATGAAACAGTTGCCAATAATCTTGGTCCTTTTGCGAACCGTCAATATCCGAGAGATGTGTGAGTTCTCGAGTCGAAGGTCAACCGTCATCATCTCCGGGGCGAGTCGTACGGTGTGGTGAACGAGGTCCAGATAGACGCGAAGAACGTCTTCGCTTGCTGTATGAGGGAGGAAGAGGTGGAGTATTATGGGCAGAATTGTACTTCTTCGGACGACCCCGACGGCCTTTGTGATATCAGCCAGCAATTTCCCGCTGGTTTCGGCTGTGAGAGTGCCGGCTTCTGCAAGCTCGGCTAGGTCGTGCACGACGATTTGAACGACATCTCCACCGGCAACATGATCTTCAACGTCCAGACGATCGTTGAGCACGTCTGAAAGAGGAATTGACGTGGCGTATGTAAAATGACGGTGTTCGACTGGGATCCTTGCCAAGGGGAAGGCCGAGTCCATGAACGGGATCGTACCAGCTGGGTAGATGAGTGATAGGAACTTGAGGAAGTGTCTCTCGACGTGCTTTAGAGTCAAGTATGGAGCGGGAGTTCGCCGAGTCAGAGAGATTTGTGTGAGGGATGACCTGGCTGGCTTCTCCGAGACATTGAAGAACTCAAAGTTGGTGCATGTCCTAAAGATGGTGCTGCTGACATTGAGAAGATTGCGGACCTTATCCTTGTCGCGGAACTTGAGGTGGTTTTGGATGGCATCGGCGTCGCGCACAATGTGAATGACGGGGTTGGTAGCGGCGAACTCTCGCAAGAGGCTTTGTACACGACTCTCCATCCATGAACAAACGAGGATACAGCCAGTGCGATGGCGTTCCAGCGCGCTCTGCAAGACCTTGGCTTGTTGCTTATAGCACTCGGCCGAACCATGCTCCGACTTGTACGCGGCGCTAGAAAGGCCCATAGATCGTTGAAAAGCTGTTTCAAGGTCTATCACCTTGCGGTCCATTGCTGAAGATGCCATGATAGCCAGCGTCGACTTTCCGGCGCCGCGGATGCCAGCGAGAAGCACTGACGCATCTGGGCTAAACTCGGGAACTTCCCCAGTCAAGGGAGGAAAGGTGGGTGATGGTGTGCGAGTAATGACATCTCGTTGATCTGGCCGGGACGGGGGCGGTTGTGATTGCGACTGGGATCGGGAATTAGACTGAGAGTTAGATTGAGACGCAGGCGACTCGGTCAAGGTGATGGTCGGTGTCTGCTGCGTATGGGACTCGAGGTTGCCACTGGTGATGGCATGGCCGTGGTTGCTGTTTCTGATGTGGCCATAATCCTTGGATCGTAGCATCATGTCCTCGTGGCCGAGCATGGCCCCGAGAGATCTCTTGACGCCCGCCATGGCTTGTCGGTTCTTGGGTTCGTCAACCAGCGAGACGGCAAGTGAGTGCCATACCGATCCAGTTTGCTTTCTTGTGGTTGAGGGCTTTTGAAAGGTCTTTAGAGAAGTGTAAAGGGAGTTTAGATGCAGAGAGAATGCAAGAATCGTCAGATGAAGGCGCAGGATATCGCCGAGTCCGCCGTAAGGTGATCGATGAATGAGAAGGAAGCCGACAAGACCTCCCCCACCAAACAAGCTCTGGAGAAAGCTGGCGTTCATTGGTCGGGTAAGCATTATTCCGCCCCACCTCGTCAATGACGCCGTGCTGATTCGGGAATCCAAAGTCCGACTGCCCATCTCCAAACCATCTCTGAGATATCCCCATGACCCCAGATTCTCCCCGCATTACAGGATTGATTGATGATGGGACAGACTTTGCATCTCTGAGCATCCTCGTGCTACTTTGATATGGCGCCAGGATCGTACGAGCATCCCACCAGCCGCCTATTCTCCCCCTACGCCATGCTTCTACGTGCCTCGCGGCACAGGTAGCTCGTCCACTTCCAAGTTCGCCACATTCAAGCATGCCGCCGCGGAAACGCGAACACGATGCGGACAACTTCAGCGCTCCCGCGACTGCGGCTCCGGCCAAGCGACAGAGAGTCTCTCTTGCCTGCGACTCGTGTCGAACGGCGAGGGAAAAGTGCGATGGCGGTCGTCCTCACTGCGGAACATGCACGGCGCAGAATCGACCATGCTCATACACCCCTGCCTCCCGCAAGAGAGGCGTGCAGACAGGCTACCTGCGAACCATCGAGCTCTCCCTCGTCTGGTTGTTTGAGCAGGTTCCTGACTGCGAAGAAGCTCTGCATCGTTTACTTACACAGAATGACGGGGCAGACGGCACCCGCATCCTGGCGACCAAGGACAAGGCTGGCCATCGACTCTATCGGCGATGGAACAAGAGCCGTGTTCACAAAGACATCGGCCGCATGCTCTCCGACGAGAAAACTCCTCAGAACGACACCTCTGCAGATGATTCGGAGACGGAAGAGAGCATCAGCCCAGCAAACGCCAACCTGTTTGAGGCGAATCCTCCCTCTGGATTCTCACTCCAAGAGGTCAATCTTTCGCAGACAGATATCCCCACGCATTCCCATCAATTTGGCGGAATGGTTGAGTCGCAGACACCTACCAAGCTGACACTCCCTCCTCACTGGAGCCGACTCATCGATATCTACTTTGCCTACACCCACAGCTGGTTTCCGATTGTCGAGCCGGAGACTGTCACTAGAACCGCTCTATCCTACCCTTCTGAAGGTCTTATTCTTGAAGCGAATCGTTCCTCCGCTTTGCATGCTCAGCTGTGGGCTGTGTTCGCTGTGTCTGCATTCCAAGATGCGGCATCAGCCGAGCCATCTTACAGCAGCGGATTCACCCCAAATGAAATCTATTCTATTGCTCGACGCCTTATACCTCCCGACGACGAGGGTCTTGAATCACCTCATATTTGTTCCCTCCTCCTTCAGTCTTTGGTTCTTCTAGGTCAGAAGAAGACCATGCCAGCATGGTTACTCATCGGCCAAGCGTCACGCCTCGCGCTGCACGGCCGGGCAATGACGACGCACATGTTTCCAGTCAAACAGGGTGGCGAGGCTTCTCTGAACCAGACTCAAGTCAGAATACTGGCTGCCAGTTTCATTTTGGACTCCTTGGCCTCGCTTTGTCTTGGCCAGTCACAAGTGACCTCAGGTATACGATGTAGCCTGCCCTCTGTTGTGATAACGGAGCTTCTCGACTCGAACGAAGCTTGGGCTTCGGTCTCGGGATTTGGGAAGGAGCCTGAGTACCGAGGCGAATCGATATCAGACTCCACCTCGTCGCTACCAACGTTTCAGCAGCTGTTCGCTTTCTGTAGACTTTGGGGCGCCAGCGTTGATGCGCGACTATATGATAACCCCACTTCCCGGATGATAACCCCTGAAGACCTAGTTAGGTGTCTGGATGCACGGTTTTCGTTTTGCAATTCCCTCATCTTCGGGGGCTCAACTCCAAGAGTTCCGTCAGCGTATCTGCTCCAGGGCATGTTTCTCGCAGTTACCTTGGACTTGGTGCCTGGTCACCGACCATCACTCTTTTCAAATCTCATGGAGGTTGTTGAATCGTGTCTGAAGAACTTTGGACCAGGTGGGACACCTCCAATCATCGTCACCTTGATGGAGATAGTACTGCAGCACGGTCACAGCGGGCGCATGCAAGAGCACGACAAATCCAAGTGGGATGCAGCCTTGGAGGCGCTCACGGACGTTTGGAAACCTAGGACATCAGGGCCAGATAGGTCTAAAGACTATCAAAACAACACAAGGGTAGATCCCATCTGTCGCCCAGTAATTGGGCCAGCATTCATGGAAGAAACAACAACCGCCTCTCATCCCTCTCATCACACCGACCACATAGCGTCCCTCACCTCAGGCGAGCTGGAAGATGAGCTTAGCCGAATGCAACAGCGACAAAAGGAGCAGCAATTCTTGTCCTACGAGAGGCATAGATATGCGGGCAACTCAGACACCAGCCCTGGCACATCGCAATCCCTATACACAATCACACCCAACCTCACGTTTCAGTCCCCTCCTCTCAACGGCCAGACAGGGCCTCTACTCCAAAACTCGAGCATACCAAACCAATTGGTAGATTACGACGCCATTCTGGATGAACTTGGATCCATCGACTGCGCGGACAGCATCGAGGTGGATCCGCAGTTCATGACTAACCTGGGCTTTGCGCCTGGTTGCGATTTGGGCGAGATGTTTCAAGGCGATTTTGGTACATGAGTTAATGCCAATAAATTAAAAGTTACTTCTCCGGCGTCTCAAGTGCATCGTGGTGGGTGATATGCCACTCTAATAGTGAACCGTGCTCATCCCGGGTGAAAGAGGACGCGGCAGACTAATAAGCGAAGGTCCTCAACATGGATATTGACGGAGGGGCGTTGACCCTTGACTCGATTCTTATGATTCTGCTGATTCAACACCACATCTATCTTGTTGTTACCTGAGTGCGGTATCCTTACGGCTACGTTATGATTACATCTGGCGAGCAGTCAACTCGGGAGTCCACCGAATAAGCCGAGAAACTGAACAAGAGGACGAGGGCTGAGATTTCATCCCCATCGATTGGCGAAACAAGGTTAGATCCGCGGCCACATGGCGAGCCCATGATATGCCACCGTGGATAAGTCTTTATCCATCTCAGCGTCCCCAGAAATCAACTGATGACAACATATCGACGGAAGCGAGTTCATCCCCCACAAACAACCCCGCCAAACCCCGGATTAATCTCTAATCCTGGAGAAAGAGGTTTCACTAGGTGCTGCGAGATGGAGTTGCCGAGGGCCTTCCAGATGGGTTGGCTAGATTGGAGCACAGACAAATTTCGAGGAGCTAAGGGGATAGCTATGGACCAAGCCCAGGTGTTGCAGCTATATAAAAGTTTGCCTCCCTGCAGAGGTTGGCCACTCTACAACACCACCGCGCAACACGACTTCCTTCTTCTTCAAAACCAACCAAGTCAAGCCCGGTCGTCCTTGAGTTTTTGGAAAAAACCGTCGACATGGGCATCTTGACCCTCAAAGAGGACCGGCCCACGCCGAAGGAGGTCTACAATTGGCGCGTCTACGCCTGCGCCGCCACGGCTTCAATGGCAGCATGCACCATCGGATACGATTCCGCCTTTATCGGCACGACCCTGGCTCTGCCCTCTTTCGTCGACGAGTTCAACTTTGAGAGCTACAGTGCAGACAAGCTAGCTCTCCTCAAGCAGAACATTGTGTCTGTCTACCAGGCCGGAGCTTTCTTCGGCAGTCTGTTTGCCTACGTCAGCAGCTTCTATCTCGGCCGCCGGTACTCGCTCATCCTCTTCTCATTCATCTTCATGGTCGGCGCCGGCATGATGCTGGGCGCCAATGGAGATCGGGGGCTCGGTCTGATCATCGGGGGTCGAGTTCTGGCTGGTATCGGCGTTGGTGGATGTTCAAACATGACGCCCATCTACATCTCTGAGTTATCGCCACCCGCCATTCGAGGTCGTCTTGTTGGTCTTTACGAGCTCGGCTGGCAAAGCGGCGGCCTTGTTGGCTTCTGGATCAACTACGGAATTAACCAGCACATGCCGTTTGCCCCTGGTCAGAACGAGAATGTCTGGATTATCCCCTTTGCAGTCCAGCTGATCCCTGCTGGCCTGCTGCTCGTCGGTGCCGTCTTCATCCCCGAGTCTCCGCGATGGCTATTCTCCAAGGGCCGGCGCGATAAGGCCATTGAGAACCTGTGCTGGATGCGGAACCTCGAGCGGGACCACGTCTACATGGTTGAGGAAATCAACTTCATCGACTCGGACCTTGAGCGATACCACAACGACGTCGGTGCAGGCTTCTGGAAGCCTTTTGCTGCCCTCAAGAACCGAAAGGCCCAGTGGAGATTCCTACTGGGTGCCCTTCTCTTTGTCTTCCAGAACGGTAAGCATCTCAGAACTCGAGACTTCAGTACCAATGACTAACATTACGTCTCCCAGGCTCCGGCATCAACGCCATCAACTACTACAGCCCAACCGTGTTCAAGAGCATCGGCATCACCGGTACAAACACAAGCTTCTTGACCACCGGCATCTTCGGCGTCGTCAAGACAGCTCTCACCTTTGTCTGGCTGATGGTTCTCATCGACCACATGGGCCGCCGAAACCTTCTCATGATCGGTGCCGCCGGTGGCGCATTCTGCATGTACTTCATCGGCGCCTACATCAAAATCGCCAATACCGAGGCCAAGTTGGCCAGCGCAGAGAACACAAAGCTGTCATCTGGCGGCATCGCCGCCGTCTTCTTCTTCTACCTTTACACCGCCTTCTACACTCCCTCGTGGAACGGCACCCCTTGGGTCCTGAACTCGGAGATGTTCGACCAGAACACGCGATCCCTCGGCCAGGCCAACGCTGCAGCCAACAACTGGTTCTGGAACTTCATCATCGCCCGCTTCACTGTGCAGATGTTCAATGCCTGGGGTTACGGCGTGTACCTGTTCTTTGCCTCCCTCATGGTCCTCTCTGCCTTCTTTGTGTTCTTCTGCATTCCCGAGACCAAGGGCATTCCGCTGGAGGCTATGGATCAGTTGTTTGAGACTAAGCCCATCTGGCGGGCGAATAAGATTCTGATGGAGGAGCTGCGGCTTCATGATGAGGAGTTCCGGCACAATGTTGAGGGTGTGGACTTGCATGAGGAGAAGGGCAGCTCGGAGCAGGTCGAGACCAAGCTTAATAAGATGCCTTGAGTATCAGTGGATGTACATAATGGGTCGGGACAATCTGGTATAGCACCTGAACCTACGCCAAACGCTTTTTCAAATCATAGCTCCCTGAGCGATCTGTGAGCCAGTATAAGAGTGATGATGACTTAAACCTCTACTGCCTCTCACAATCATATCATCCTGATTCAGACTCTCAAGGTATCAGCTCAACCGACGCCGCGGATGCATTCGCACTATAATAAATCCGCGAGCCTATAGCTTACTGACAGAAACGGTATGGTGGATTTGAGGGCTCTAAGCAGTTTGGAGTCTTTCTGGAATGTCTGGAACATCGTGAGTGGGAGCTTGATATCAAGGATTTAGAGTTGGCCATTGGATTCCCAAGGTCACTTGTTGGGAGACAAGCAAAGCTCATTCCTATTATTCAATAAGGTATTGCATAGGTTTGAAAGCACTCAAATCCTCAGGCTCGTGTGCATCAGTGGAATGAAGGGTAGGCGTTGTCAGATTCCAATCCCATACTTCACCAAAGCCAACCCCCGGTAGCCAAGCGACAGGCGGCAATGGTATGACAGGAGAGAAATAGAAACGTGTACCTAAAATATAATACCAGATGAAAACTATGGAATTTACCTCGCAAGACACTAGCATTCATTTAACACTAAAATATTGTCCCAGGCCGTTTGAATTAAGAGTGTCAGATGCCAACACCCTCTGCCCTCTGAGAATGTCAACTTCTCGTCTGGCATGCGTGGCTTGGGCTGGGTCAGCAGGGCCACGCAGAAAGCCCAGGATCTGGAGTTGCCATGCTGGTGGTGGAATATCTGGAGAGTGTCAAGAGCTCAAGGTTACCAGGAGACATGCTTGTTCCTACAAGTGACGCCCGGGTCGGATAAAGGAGTACAATTTCCTCTTCAAGGAGACATTTCTTGCTTCTCAAGACAGACTTCGTCCTCGGCCTTGGACCGTAACCCTGATATATGTCACTTTCGCGCAATCTACTACCCCAAGAGGTCGCCGATCTGAGCAAAAGCGCCACTGGACGTGGCCTTCCGTTTAAGCTGAAGATTTGGGTTTTCCAGGCTCGGCTGATTGGTGCTGTTAAATCAGGAACCTTGCTGGGCAGCAATGTGGCATCCTTGGGTGGTGGGTGAAGGATGATGCTGCTTTTGATGCAACGTACATCGTGAAGCTCATTGCAAAGAGACATCCAACTTCCTCTTTCAGCCCATCTAGGTCACTCTGGTAGGATTCGTTTCTAGCATCATCAGGCTGTGCAAGCACCCTCATTAACTTCCCTTTGAGATAGGCCTGTGCCATTACATCCATGTTACTGTATTGACGTCTGGTTGAGAAAGCTTCTGTTATAGAGCCTTGCCTGGCTCAATCGGAGTTTGGCCCATGTACCACAACAGGAATTCGAGCAAGACAAATGGCAGTTATCCCTCATATTGAGCTACCTTCTCGGCAGCTTTCATGCCCGAAACTGGGCTGCATGGCCATTTTCAGAAAGCCAGTGTAACCAAAACTGCAATAGCCTCTTGCTCATTATTCAGGCTAAACAACATTGCAGATTCTGACAGGCAAATTATCCCGCCAAAGGCAAAGAGGCCGAGTCACGCACGTGGCTATCGGCCGGAAATAGGAACGTGTAGCGTGAGCGTAATTTCCTCCACTGTTCACAAAACCCTGGAACTGAATCCAGGTTATCGGGATTTGAATCCACGGTCTCGGTACGCACACGTAGCCACGGCACACTGTCGATCGCTTCACGGATGGTTTGCGATTGCCTCTATTCTGGCCAGTATCCAGTACTCATGGTCGTTCAAGGCTCTTTGCACTCATTTTAACAGTACGAGGACACCCAAACACTCGACACCCTTTCTTCAATGATCCTCGTTCGTCGACAGGCAGTCAGATTCTTAAGAGGACGTGGACGAGAGCTTGTTCCGTTTTAACCCCGCATGCCGGCACTCCAGCAGTGATTCTATGGATCTGATCCAGACACAGAAGATCAGCATGGCAAACTCAGCCAGTAGGGTATTTCCGCCATGAAAGTGGCTTGCGCTCAAGTCAGCCGGTCCGTTCAACCGCAAGTTTGACCGAGTTGCGGCCTCGGCTCGCTGATCCGTTCCGGGGAAACAGACTAGGGTGCTTGGTGGGCGAATTAACTTGCAACGTTCTCTGCCAATGTCACATCATATTGCAACGTCGATGGCCGTCTATTCGACTGTGACCCCTGCCTCTCTGAAGCGGAGCATCAGTGCATCTTTGGTCTGGGCAGGGGCCGGGTCAGTAGGTAACGTTAGAGGTAGAGACCACCCAGACAGGCAATCCCCGGACGGCCTTGTTTTAGCTACAAAATAGCCTATTTGCGGGGTTACCGGGAAATCAACCGTTCGGAGACCTCATGTCCGGGGGAATAGAAATAAACGCCTGGTATAATACCCCTCGAGGAGCCCTTTGAGCTTCTCGTCGACCCCACGCCTGGCATTCTATACTTGCTAACGAAGCGCAGACCACAACGTTGAGCAGCACTCCCACGCTCTGGTCGTCATCATGGTGAACATAGGCACGGCCGCGGACCCCATCGTCACTCGCCTCGTCGAGGAGGACAAGACGCCATGGTACAAGAAGCGAAACCTTCGCCTCATGTACGTGTGGCTCTTCTTCTGCTGCATGGGCGTTGAGATGACATCGGGCTTCGACTCGCAGCTCATCAACACGTTGCAATTCGCTCAGAGTTTCCACAAGTGTATGGATTCCTCCCATAAATTGGCTCTGGTGGACATTCGCCCGTTGACACTCAATCTTAGACCTCGGCAGGGGACGCACAAATTCAGATGGGGAATACGCCATTGAAGCAGGCTTGCTCGGCTTCGTCAACTCGTCGTATCAGCTGGGTTCCATCTTCGCTGTCCCAATTGCACCGTGGTTTGCTCAGCGCTTCGGACGGCGATGGTCCATCATGTTGGGTTCTTGGATCATGGTTGCCGGCGCTCTCCTCCAAGGTTTCGCCCAACACGGTAAGGAGCACAGCTGCTTGGCTATCCTGTTTGTTGATTATTGACGGATTAATCACAGTTGCCATGTACATCATCGCACGCATCATCCTCGGAATGGGCATTCTCTTCTGTATCATCTCCGGTGCTGCCCTTATTGGAGAGCTTGGCTATCCAAAGGAGCGTCCTGTTCTGACGTCGCTGTTCAACTCTTCCTACTTCATCGGCCAGATTCTTGCATCGGCGATTGCCCTCGGAACCACAAACATTGCCAGCAACTGGGCCTGGCGTCTTCCGTCTCTGCTCCAGATCTGCCCGTCTCTGCTTCAGATCTGCACCGTGTTGTACGTGCAACCATTGACTGTTGAACCGTAAGGGCATTGTTGACATACAAACCTCAGCTTGCTTCCCGAGTCTCCTCGTTTCCTCATCTCCAAAGACAGGGATGAAGAGGCCGCTGCCATTCTCATCAAGTACCACGCCGAGGGCGACGTCAACTCCCAGCTTGTCAAGGCTGAGATTGTTCAAATCCGCGAGACCATCCATACCGAGATGGAAGTCTCCAAGCAGTCCTGGCTTGAGCTCTTCCGCACCGCCGGGATGCGCCGCCGTGTGCTGATCACCGTCTTCATCGGCCTCTTCACCCAGCTGTCGGGCAACACGCTGCTCAGCTACTACTCCAGCGTCCTATTCAAGATGATGGGCTACACCAGCAACTATGCCAAGACTCGAATCAACCTTGCCAACGCGTGCTGGGGTTTGCTCAACGGCACCATTTTGGCTCTCGTCGTCACGCGCTTCAAGCGTCGACGCATGTACCAGCTCTCGGCCATCCTGATGCTGTGCGCTTTTATTGGTATCACCGTTTCGCTGCAGAAGATCCAGGCTGCGGACAAGGTCGGCCAAAGGAACACATCCGCCGGTATTGCGGCCCTGTTCTTCTACTTTGCCTACTCCCCTACCTACAACCTGGGCAACAATGCTCTCACTTACAGTAAGTTTCCCCAGAGAGAGCCGTGCTCGCCGGAAGTCACCTAACATTATCACCCAGCCTACCTCGTCGAACTGTGGCCTTACTCCCAGCGAAGCCGCGGTATCGGTGTCCAGCAGATCTTTGGCAAGCTGGCAGGGTTCTTCAGCACCAACGTCAACTCAAAAGCGCTCGATGCGATTGCATGGCGCTACCTTGCCATTTACTGCGGTTGGATCTTCTTCGAGTTCTGCATCGTTACTATGCTGTACCCAGAAACAGGCGGCCGCACTCTGGAAGAACTCGCTTTCTGTAAGTCTTGCCACTGCCATGTGTATATGGACTTGGTGATTAATCGACTTCTGCTGCAGTGTTCGAGGACGACAAGTTCAACGAGAAGACAGTTTCTGCCGTTGAGAAGCAGATTCACTACGGGGATCAAACCAGGGATGATATTCCTCCACAGGTGCAGACCAAGGCAGCTGTCTGAGTTTGCATTTGCTGTTCAGGAGGAGATGCCATGCACGGTTTTCTTGGCCATGAGGATGTTTGATGCAAGATTCTTGATTTAGCCAGTTCCAGGTCAGAATGATTAGGAGCCGTTAGTACCCGTGGCCTCCCGATAGATATGTCGTGCATCAGCGCTTCCATTGCAGATGTCCACCGCTTTCCACCATGTTAAACAAGTGCGGGGTTCCCTGCTTGTTTATCAACAAGCATCCTTCAAATCTCTTCAATCAAGGCATTCAACATGGATTCGCAGGTCAAGTACTTACTCTCTCTACGCGCCATCCGAGAACGTGCCAAGGTTGTAGGGAATGTCGCCAGATCAGGGAACCTGAGCCATTTCGAGCTCCGAGAAGATAAGCTGGACGACGTCGTAGACTTCGTGGCTACTGTCATCAAGGTTGGGGCCTGAGATTCCCCAAGGGCTCGGCGTAGACTAACAGATCCCCTGCCAGCGAGATTTCGGTCCTGACAGGTTCCATACGATTCCTCCTCATGGGCGCTGGCAGCATTTCGAGGTCGGGAATGTGCCGCGTATCGCCAATATGATGGACGAGTGGAAGAAGGAGGGTTGTGATAGTACTGAGCTGACTCGTCGCCTCATCGACCTCTTCTTCGTCTCCGTCCTCTTGGATGCCGGTGCAGGCGATCATTGGCGATACACCGAGCCCAAGACCGGTCAAATATGCGAGCGGAGCGAAGGCATTGCCGTGGCCAGCCTTGACATGTTCAACTCGTTGGCTTTCACCGCCTCAGAAGTCGGAACCATCCCCATGGTCGATGGTAATCGCTACAATCCTTGACCTCTGCGTACCAACTAACACACATGGCGCGCAGGCAAGGGTTTGGAACGACTGGAGACGAGTGTGCTCGCCAAGGGCTTCCAGGTGACCGATGGTAACCCCATGCTGGGAGTTGACTCTCGCGTGGCCCTCCTCAGAAGCCTGGGACAGTCACTGCTTGCTCACCCCGATGTATTCGGGGCCGAAGGCCGCCCAGGCCACCTCGTCGGTAAAGCTGTTGCTAGTGCCCTTGATAACCCGCTTTATTTCTAACATGACCCCAGACTATCTGATCAAAACAGCTGGCGGATCCTCCAATCTCGACGTCCTTTTTCTCTGGGACCTTCTTCAGACTCTTCTTATTCCGATTTGGCCCAAGGATCGGACCACCATTGGCGGCACGCCCATTGGCGATGCATGGCCGTTGAGCACTCTGCGGGCCGGAGCGGCGTCCGATGCCGTTGCGGAAGGCATTCAACCCTTCCACAAACTCACACAGTGGCTCACCTATTCCCTGATGGTCCCATTCCAGAGGGTCTTGGGGATGCAATGGATCAATGCTGAGTATCTAACGGCCTTGCCGGAATACCGCAATGGCGGCCTGTTCGTCGACCTGGGTGTGCTGTCCCTGAAAAGGGAGGCACTTGATCGAGGCTTGGAAGCATCGGGCGGGGAACTGCCGCTGTTCGATGCGGGAGATGATGTTATCGTTGAATGGAGGGCCATGACACTGGTGCTGATTGACATTCTGTACAGCAGGATTCAGTCTCGCATGGGCGACGGTGTTCATCTGACCATGGCACAACTGCTTGAGGCTGGAACATGGAAATCCGGCCGTGAGATCGCAGCGCAGCGTCGACCACAGACGAAGTCGAGCCCCATCCTCATCAGGAGCGATGGCACTGTTTTCTAGGAGAGACGCATTCTTAGCCAAGCAAGGGTAGACTAGAAAAAGAAGAGTGAAATACCATGGCCACTTCTGCCTTCTTGTTCACCATTTAGTGTTCCAGTCCACACTTGTCCGCTTAAGCCTCGCTGGAAATGGCAGCAGCTGAACTTGACCGTACAATATCGGGCACATTGTGGGGGGCATCGAAATTGTCCAGCTCATCTGCCCAAGGGATCTGGGCTCCCACGCTCTGAATCGTGATTGTCGTCCCAATCTAGTCTCGACCACCTGCTTGTCGATTTCCATTTGAGCCACGAAGAAGTCGGGCCGTATCCTGCCTCCGAACTGCTATATGTAAACTACCCTTTGCTCTCTCAAAGGCAAGGTGCTTCCACAATAACAAAGAACACAGTTATCCTACAGGACATTAGATCGCATGTACCGGGTGGACGACTCACTCGCCAGAATACAGCGCTCATCAGTGCCCTGCTGATCTACTCTTTCGCCTTGCATGGGACCAGGTCTGTTACAGACACTGATGCAAAGATACGAGACACAGGTATAGATATTCAAGTATTTTGAATCCCAGATATTGTTTTGCTACTCTATTTTTGCTTTAATAGCTTTCGCTCCTGTTATTAGAAAGAGTCTCATTAGAGTAGGCTTACAACCCTTTCTCAATACGAGACAGAATATCAAGACATTGTTGCCATCACACACCACCTTCATTAGCCAGAACTCGGGAAGGCACTGCGATGTATGTATAGCTTACTGTAAGCTGATTTAGGGCCAATGTCCTTTAAGTATGTGTAGGAGGGTTGTGGCGCAGAAATCCTTCGCAAGCCAGAGAGCCAAGAAGCTTGATCAAAAAGGTCAGTATCCTTGCACGTTTCAGTATCCTTTGATTGAGCACTGAGCCATAATGCACTGCCTCCCAATAGTTTGAAACCTCATGCTTCGATTGCGAGGAAGTCTTATAATACTCCAGTACTAATAAAAGACGACCTGCTGGCCCATCGGCAACTGCCTATACCGTGATAGTGGGAAAACCATGACTCCTCATGGGGTCCGTCTGTCAATATGAGTCTTATATATTTGCCTTGTCCATCAACGATCTTTCATTCAAACGCACACAATCTAGCTACTGTACCATTCACTTGATAATCACGCTCTGCATACATTTGCCTCACTGTCCAATATGGTTTGCTTTAGTTCCCTTGTTGCTACGGCAATCCTTTCCTTTGCTGCAACCACCTTCAGCGCCGCGACTGGTGAAAAGATTGAGGCCCCAGAGCCCAAGGTCCATGTTGTGTCCTTGAAAGACCTCCAGCCTTTTAGCGACAAAGAGGTCGAGCCCTCCAACGTCACCGACTCTCTCCGTGCTCGTGGGATTGTTGGTCACGACAACCGTCTTCCGATTAACAATCGGGATTACCCCTACGGTGCCATGGGCAGGCATAGTTTGTAGCGGAGCTCTCGTCGGCCCACGCCACGTTGCTACAGCCAAGCACTGCGCCCCCTCCGCTGGTACCACGGCACGCTTCCAACCCAGCTACTTCGGTGGCTCGCGGGCCGGTGGCTCGCAGGTGGTCGACATCATCAGTATGGACCAGGGGGAGGGCGCGTGCTTCCAGCAAGAAGACTGGGCCATCTTCATTCTTGCCGACCGCATGGGTGACAGCTTTGGCTTTCTCGGGTCTAAATCAATAGACTGCTATTCGCAAAGCAACAAGCCCGTGTTTGTATGTAACCCTATATTCTTCCCTTCCTCTCCCTCTTGACAGACAAGGATGTTTCTTCGTAAGACCTAGTGGGTAATGGTGACGCTTAATAGGAACACTTCGGATATCCAGGTGACCAGGGCTCTGAGCTCCCGTTTTACCAAGAGGGTATCTCGGTGGTTCGGTGTACGGACTGTTCAGCAAGCGGCCCGCTCGAGACTGACGCAGATTCGGTTCCTGGGCAGTCTGGAGGCCCTCTCTGGTACCACGGAGACGGATCTCCTTATCTGGTTGGTGTTTCAAGCGGAACTAGTGACGGTGGTAGCGGCTTCGCGTCGGGAGCCAACTTTACCAAAGCTATCGCTAAGGCTAGAAGTGACTTTCCATAAGGGAGTGCAAATGACTGCTGCCGAGAATGATGTATACGCTTGAGTTACTTAGTTTGGGGCAGGAACTACTTCTGGGTTTAGCAGACTAGATAGTTACAGATTGGCTTATCAACAAACCGAGGTTATCATGTTAGTGTTGTCTCTAACACCACATACTGCGTCTTACAGCGTTTATCAACACCACCTGAGGTCCTCACCCGCACAGCGCCTATCCTTCACATGTCTCCCTATCTCTGCTGCAATGGTGTACATGCTTTTGGGCCACCAATCCTCTGTGGTTTCCTGGAGCCCCTCAAGCCAGGCTTGGCGGGATATGCACGAGATAACTCTCCCCAACTCCCAGGCTCCGATCCCACCAATCCACCAGACGCCATCTAGTAACATGACGAGGACAAGCCAGTGGGCGAATATATCTATAGCGAGTTTGGATGCAGCACTGGGCTCCTGGCTTCCATGATTTAAACTTCCCAAGTGATCACCAGCTTGGTAGCCGGTGCCTTCGGGGATGGGGTCGAGGGTTGCCTGGACAAGACATAGATACTCCGCCGGGACTCGGTTCAGGAACGACATTATCGTTCTCCGCAACGGTCTCAGAGGCGTGGATGAAGTGACGCGAGCTAGGTAGTTTCGTAACCAGGGCGATACTGCGGAAAGCTGGCTCATGGCCGGAAAGCAAGGTTGAAAGGCGGACTGGTCGTCAGGTGGCGGCGACTTTGGATTGGTCTTGAAAGCCTCATCCACAATTTTGCCGAGAACATCCAGCGCCTCAAAGCAAGCCTCGACTTCAGTGTTCCGTCGCTTTGCCTGTGGTATGTGGCCGCCACACTCATCCGGTGCTCTTCGAAACAATACTGTATCTTCAATGACCTCGACCATCTGCGATTTGGACCGCAGCTTTTCAAGGGCAGAGCCTGAAGTGGCCGAAAGTATAGGCAAGAGCAAGTTCCTGGTTTGTCTTGTTGGTCCATCCTCGCCCACCAAAGTGCCCCCATTACCGACCGAAAACTGCTCAATATGGCAGGGCAGGCCGGCCATGGAGGGCGTCTCAGGCAACTCTTGTGTGGTATCAACCTCCTTTGAGGATTTAAGCAACCCAGTGTAAGCCAAGTGTGTTGCCCGAATCAAAGACATCCAATGAGATTGTGTTAGAGCGACATCGGTGGATAGGCTGGCTTCCTCAGCCGTCCCCTGAGCGAGACGAATTCGGACGCAGTGACTAGCCGTAGCGTACAACACCATCAAAGGCGCATTAGCCACGACATAGTCGTAATGGTCCACACAAGGAATGTCGGCTCGTGTTTGGCGCAGTGATTCTCTGTGATGCCCATCTGCAAACGTCAAAAGCTCGTGAAGATAGCTTTCGCTCTGCGATGGTGTCCCAGGCCGCTTTACTATGTCGTGACACCTGCACACTGCTGCTAGTGCCAGGATAGAATTCATCAGGGGCTTGCTGCGAAGCGCCAGGTTGGGAAAGCCAACTTGCAGGGCGTACAGGTCCTGGTTGTCGTAAGCGATGGCTTTCGCAGTGTGTGTGAGGTAGTGGCCCAATAGCTCTAGCTCTGTCGCGTCGAGGTCATGGGCTGGCAGGGTGCTCGCTTGCAGTGTCTCCAAATCTATGTCGATGCTAGAAGCGGGAACGGGCGATACACCAGGGGAAATGCTCGACGTGGAGCCCAAGGCCCCGCAACTTGAGTACTCGTAATTGGGACTGGGGATAGTAAGACTCTGAAGCTGGCCCCAGGAACTGTCAACTTGTGAATGCGGACTGTGTGGCTTTGAGGGTCGAGCGTATTCGCAAGCCAGATTTCGCTCTCTGCATCGCGAGCATCGTGGCCTACGTTCGTCGCACTGCCAGAGTCAGGTCGATATTCAAGGCCACCAGTGCTAAACAATAATCACCTTTTTCCTCCCCTGCTTGCATCTCGCACACCCATGCCTGGACTTGGTATGAGCTCTCCGTGATCTGGATCCTGACTTGCAGGACGGGTCTTGCGTCTTGTGCCTGGAAATTTCGATAGATTCAGACATTCTGAAAATTTGAGTAGACTATCCCCAGAGGTAATTAAACAGAGGCTTGCTATGTATCAACATTGCTTGCATGTTGTTGCAACCGCCTTATTTAACTGCTGGGATTGCGGGTCCCGCCTCACTTGCTCCGCCCCCCAAATAATTTGTAATTTCTCTCGGGCTCCATAGAAGCTGACATGAAGTGAGCTTACTTAGCCACCACAGATGACTGATTAAAAGGAATTGGTTGGTAGGGATTGAAGATGTGGGAGCCTAGTCAGAATTCCAAATAATAAGAATATGATGAACCCGTACAGAGCCTTGCCTTCCATGCGCAATCTAGCCATGGGAAGTAACTTGTTAATCCGGGAGATCTACATCTGTTAGCCGTCACCTAATAAATTTAATTTCTTGCAATTAAAAGGTTTTGTGGAAGCCTTATTATTCGCTACTGCACGAGTAAAGTGCCCATAATTATTAGCTTGTGGATTCCAAACTATGGAAGGTGATCGTCTCTTAGCTGCGATCTCCCAACCCTTGTTCTCTACCCCCTGCCAAAAGCCAAACTATTTCAAGACAAGGTTGTTTACCTCGTATTGCTTGAATACCCATGCAAGAACATTAGAACAAGAGACCAAACTGTAAAGAGACCTCTTTCAACTCCAATTGCGGTACTATGTAAAAGACCCTTGGGCCTCGGTGGTTGAGACGCAATGGTTTCAGCCTCGGCTCGACAAAAGATGACAGCTAGGTTGCATTGTTCTATACGCGCGCGGTTAAACATTATGGTAGATATTAACATGTTGAGGGTGCTGAGCAGCACTACGTTCTAATAAAGGTCTCAAGCGTCGTGGTGTGGCCAACAGTTTCTTTCCCTCCAAGTATCGGCCAATGTCTAGGTTAACATGCCATACGCAAGTAAACACGGTGCTCGGCAGAGATAGGACGACATTTCGTAATTATATGCACGGCTGGAGCCGTGTTTGACATCTCACCGTCCCCGATTACCAGTGGTAGGAACGGGCTTCTCCATCCTGACGCACGCGAGAAAGAGGTCCTCCAACGGCAACAACACAAGCAAATAACGATTAAACAGCCAAGCCACAGCAACAACGCCCGTAGCAGCCAGTGCATCGAGCCAGTAGTGGTTAGCTGTCGACACGATGATTGTCAGCACAAAGGCTGGGTACAGCACGCTCAAGGAAGCAAAGAAGGCCTGGCGGAGCTTGGACATGCGTTTCTCGCGGGGAGCGAGACGCCGGCGGAAGACGCCGGAGTGGTACAATAGCACGGTGCCGATGCAGAACGAGTAGCCAAAGTGCAGCGAGGGAAACGCGGCGAGCTGGTTGAAGAACTTGTTGGTGGCGTATATGGACTCGGCGTCTTCGCGGCGGACCGTGTCGAAGAAGCCGTACTCCTCGGGGAGCAGGCGAGGGGGCATGCATGGGTAGGTTGTAAAGGTAACAAAGCTGAGGAGGTTGGTGAGGGTCATCATGCGGCGGGCAGCGGCAAACTGAGAATGCGTTGGCGCGGCATAATAGTACCACGCAAGAAAGCTACAACAACGCGGGCCGGTCAGAATAGGCTGTGCAGGGGGTTGGCTGGGAGGGAGAGAGTTTACCTGACAGTCACTGGAATATGAATCAGAGAGTAAGCCCGGTTGAGGATGGTCAGCATGCCCTGGTGCTCATTTCTGAACCACATCTGCACGTCCACCTCTCGCAGCGGGAACAAGAAGCGAAAGGGGCCCTCGTGCTCAAACCAGAGAACGGCAATGCCGTGGTTCTCTGCCGTCTTCCACACGCCGTCGGTGGCGGCAACCAGCTCGCTAAGCGACTTGACGCCGACGTAGAAGACGAGGTTGACAGCCCAATAGAACATCTCAACCAAGAAAGGGAACTTTTGTATAAACCGGCTGTGCCAGTTGTTCGCGTAGCGGGACGAATTGGGCGTGTAAACCACGGAGCCGCAGCAGGTTCGCTTCTTGGACGCATGTGTCGTGGTTGTCGACGAGCTGGGGAAGTGGGCCAGCCCTTCTTGCTCGTCGGAGCCATCATCCAGCAACTCCTCCTCGTCCCGCGGCTCCAGCTTTGCCTGTCCCAGCAGGCCTTGGTCGAGCTTGGAGGTAGGGATGATGGAATAGTTTCGGAGACGGTTAAAGTAGCATGATGCCATCATGATGCCCACGATCATCTGCAACAGGGGCCAAGTCAGTACAGAATCACATCATCATCGAAAGAGCTGTTGGAAAGGATGTACATACGATAGGTTCTACCACTGCGTGTGCAGCGAACTGCGGCTCCCCCAAATCCGGTTCAGGAGCCATGGTTCTCGTCTCGTCGGATTATGCTTATTTTTCCTGCTGGTTAGAGGCACAGCGTTGGGACAAGTCCAGGGAGTACGGGGATGTCTCGAGGTGAAGGGCGAGCGTGGTACGGGGAATTAAATGCAGCTACGGCAGTTAGGCTTCTCTATCCGTAGATCCCGGACACGCAAGGATTACGATACAGGGCTAGGCCCTTTTAGGAGCTACAGCACGCGATTGTTAGATTACGTGGTGAGAATTTTGGTGATTCTCGTCCAGCAGACTGCAGCTGTGGCCTGCCACGCATAGCATTGCTCCTGGAATCCAGTGCAGCGGACTTGGAGCGCCAATCAAGATATGCGCTTAGACCGGCTCTGACGTAGCATCGTGCTTAAACTCGGCTTATCTAATCCGGGCTTGCCCTCATCCGGGCTAGCTCGGGATAGATGAGCCACCACCCTACTCGTCGTCAAGGATAAAAGTGTGGGGATTTTCTTATAAACTGGCCAATCAGACCGCCGCAGTGACGGTTCGAAATGCTACTCCTGACGCGATCCGACGCGCGTAACCCTTGCACCCGCCAGTTCCGCCACAGGCGTAAGAATTCCGGTTTCAATTTTTACGCTTTTATTAGGCTGGGCCCATGGCTGCCTCCCCCCCTGATAAGGGGTCAACCCTCGTGCTGTTCCATTCAAGCTTATTATTAACCATCGCCAGCGCGCACTCTGCCAAGTCTCCGACCGTCCGCTCCCCAATGACACGGCTATTCCTGGGATGACTACCTCCTCGCAAAACCACGGCCGGCTGGCCACTGCAGCCGCAAGCAGCAGCAAAGGCTACGACGAAGAGCGCCTGGACTGGGGATCCGTCTCCCGCTGGTCGGCGTGGCCCAAGAAATGCCTCCGCGTCCCGAGGCTGAGGAGGGTCGTCGTCTACCTCCTTCTGATCGACTTCATAATCGTCGCATTGCTGGTCCACGCCTTTAATCCCCTCATCACCCTGTTGCGCAGGAATGAAGAGCTGTTCGGCGCCCGACTCACCTTTCCTCGCGATCCCGCCCCTTCCGCGGCCCCCTCGGCAGCGCCTCAGCCAGAACACACGATACCGCGAATCCTGCACCAAACCAGCGCCACCGAGAAGGTGCCGGACGACTGGGTCAAATTGGTCAAGTCCTGCAAGGACGCTTATTCTGATTATGAGTACAAGGTGCGCTTGCTCGAGCACAGGCTCCCGTTGCGCGAAATTACTTGCTAATGCTGCATCGCAGCACTGGACCGACGAGCTGGCGCGCGACTTTATCGAGGCCGAATACTCCTGGTTCATAGATACCTGGGACAACTTCCCGTTCCCTATCCAGCGTGCCGACGCCATTCGCTACTTCGTCCTCTATCATTTCGGCGGCATTTATCTCGACATGGACACCCTGTGCAACGAGACCATCCCTCTGCACCAACTCGAAGCCGACCGAGAGGCGCACCATGCCGTCTTCAAGTCGACGACACCTACAGGCGTCTCCAACGATCTCATGATCACATCCGCGCGTCATCCCGCTTTCAAAGCCGCCATCTCTCGACTGGTTTTCTACAGCGATATTACCCGGCCGTGGGCTCCGCTGCTGCCCCACGCCGCCATTATGGTGTCTGCTGGGCCCTTCTTCTTAACCATGGCCATCAAGAACTACTTGATCGATAACCCTTCACTGCCCAAGTCAATAGTGCAGGTCATCAACGCAACTGAATTGGCGCCCTTCATCACCGACCTCGAAGGTTCCTCGTGGCACCACGGAGACACCAAGACTCTCATGTGGGTAGGAGACCGACCGTGGGTGTGGTTTGCCCTGGGCGCGATAGGGCTGGCTATCGGCATGCACCTCACTAATCTCCTTCTGCTCCGAGCCTGCAAATGCTTTGACAGACCACTATCTAATGCTGATGAACTGAAAGTAGCAAAGTTGATATAGAAGGGGAATCTATTGCAGTGTACATATATGTACAATCTAATTTCGTAAAATAATAGGATATTAAGGTTTATTTCGCAGGAAGAATTCTACCTGATTGCTAGAGCAAAGTCAATACTATATTCTCGTTCAAGGTCCTCGGATAGATGTATGTATCCTCGAAAACTATCTAGGTAGGCTTCTGAGAAACCCATGGCGGTAAGGAGCTATCAAATCAGAGCCATCACGTCCAGTAACCGGAAGTTCAAGCAGCCGCAAGCACTGCGATAGACGATAAGCAACTGCTACGTAACTCATGTGTCAGCGCTTGGAGGCGCAGTCTGGACTTCGAATTGAGGCGCATGCTTGGCTTGGCACCCCTGGAGGGTGGTCAGACGCACTGCCCCAATCGCCAAGTTGCGCCGTGTGACTGTAAGCGACTGTGAGCTGAGTTATACCGCTGGTCCAGCCACTGCAACGACATTTATACACGTATTTCATTCCTATCTATCCCATGCTCTAGGCGGTGACATGCATATGGAAACTAGGGTGAAATCTCACCGAAAGAAGACTACATCGTGTGGCTGCAGCATGAACCAATAATGTAGGAGCAAGTGGCGGTGGATGAAATTCTTACGGTTCTGGTTACACTTGCTGGAGCCCAAGTTGAATGAGGCTTAGACAACCTTGAGAGTGCGAGCCTTGTTCAATTGCTCCCGAGAAGCCGTCATCCCCACCCTGCAGCATCAAGTCAACACAAGGATCAGTCAAAGGATCGCCTACCTGGATACAACGATATTCAGGCACCTCGACCGTCGATATCTACCAATATGAATTGTCGCGTGACCGCGCCATATACCTCATCGATAGCCTGGGTCCGATGATACCAAGAAGACTTGAGACACTATCTTGAACATCTCGACGCTCAAACTGACTTGACTTGTAAATAACAAAGTCACAGAATTGTCCCGCCGCCATAGCAAGTGTCCCATGAAATCCAGTCAAAAGTGCTATCAAAAGCTCGTTTCTTTCCTCGACTCCCCTGCTCTGGAGCTGCATCTGAAGGCTCTGCCTCTGCACCCATACCCAGTGTAGGACTAGACTGGGTGGGAAGATTGGTCGGCAGCCAGCGAACAAAGCTGTCCATGTCCACATCCTCCAGGTTCGGCGCCCATTCATTTCCTTGCATCGTTCAGCGCAAGCCTCAAGTTCCTTCTGAACGCTGTGGTGGCATTTGAATCATCTCGAGCCCTCGACGTCATGGAGAGAAGAATGTAGTTGACAAAGACGACCCATGCCTCCTTTGCCAGGACGGTTTCTGGCTCAAATACCACTCGATTTAAAGTCCTTCTGATGGGGTCAGAAGCATGAACGCGCCAAGCTCAGCACATTTCAGGAATTGGCCCATCAAGGCATATTCCCTCTCTTTGGTAGGGATGTAAAAACGCTTGGACGGATAGGGCTCTTCAGCATCACACCATATCAACCATATGAGTGATGTGGCATCTCGTTTCTGTAAGATGGTTGACATACAGCGAATCGGGGCTAAATAGGCTGCTTGGAGGCCGAGACGCATGCACTGTCGTTCATGATTGCCTCAGTTGACGTGGCTCAATGTGTCCAACAAGAGGGGAGTGGTCAAACTTCTGTCGTCTCCGGGATCCCAGACAGGATATTGCCAATTGGTGTCGATCCGTTGGCTTGCTTACGGTCAGTCCCATTGGCTGATTCCGGAAATAATGCTGTTTTCCCGAGGCCAGCCACCCACCGTCGTTGAAGCCGGAGCTTGCATCCAACAACTAACGTTAGCAAGGGCTTTCTACTGCATTATTTTGTACGCGGATCGGGGCCCACTGTTGTCGTACTTCCTCCTGCATGGGGCATAGACTCCTCCTATCTCCAGGATGTCTTCGTCGACTCCACACTCTATAGAGTTCGATAGATTCTCTCTCTGGCATTCGTAACACTTGTCCAGCCACCCCTACATCAATGTACAGCATTTCTTTTTATGCTCCAGATCTTGACACCATAACGGTATAATAGAAACGGCAGGAAAACCCCTGCACTTGACTCGGTGTTATTACGGCTCTGATTGACATGCTCGCGGTCAAGATTCAAGGCCATGGTCTGGCATGTCGTTGAAGGGGCCACGTTAGGAACAGCAGGACCGTCAGAAGAAGAACCAGTGACGGTCACTACACGAGTTATTATCCAATCAACGCGTTTTAGTTTCCCCTCTCTTTAGTCTGTACTCAAGTTTTCAAATGGGCTTGCAACATGGCGACTCAGCCAAGATTGGCCGTTCAGCCAGAAATGGCCGAGACAACAAGGCCTCTGTACCGTGGTGCTAGCCTCGGTTTCTATTACTCGATACCTTCCCTTGGCGCAACCATGGGACCTCTAGTGGGTGGCTTCGTTCTAAGATCCCAGGGCTGGCGATGGGTGCAGTGGGTAGCTGTCATGGTCATGGTTGCTCTCTACACCCCCGTCTTGTTCACCAAGGAGACGTAGAAGAAGGTCATCCTGCACCGTCGTGCTATCAGGATGGGTCTGGAGGATACTTCCTCTCAACAAATATCCGTATCGAAAACAATCCGACATTTCTTCACCGTTCTCATTCTGCGACCTCTCCACATACTGTTAATAGAGCCAATCGTTAAGCTAGTCAGCCTATACAACGGCTTCATCTTTGGACTACTGTACACTTTTGTGATATCTGTGCCCTGGATTTTCGGCCACTACTACAGTTTTGATAACACGGGTGAATTACTCTCTTACCTCGGCGTTACCTTTGGAGCTCTCTTCGCTTGTGCTCCCTTTATCTTGATCGGCTTTCCCTTTTACCAGACACGTCTTCGGGAAGGGATACCCTAAGTTGTTCTCATAACTAACCCACTCACGTGGACTCTTGGGCGCTCTCTCGGGCATTGAGTGCCATCTTATGCCCGTCCTGCGCCAGGAAAGGTTGGGGACTTCCTTAGGCCTTGGTCAATGAGTCCAGAAAACCGACGGGCACAAGTTGGAAACGCGTTTCAATTGATTGACCATGTGAGTTTCGCAGCCCAGGCAAACTGTCAGGATGCATCTTTATTAGCCACTCGCAGTGATGATTATGGACCAATCTATGCGAACTCAACCCAAATTCAAGAGTAACGGACTTGAGTGAATTTGATATATTCTCATCCAGACCTCAGCTACTCAAGTTCTTTATCAATGGGCTAACTGTACATTCAAGGCTGCGGCCAATTGGAATTACACTGGCACGGTATGGAGGAGACTCCCATCGGAAAGAAAATACAGCACACGGCGGTTGATTTTGTCAAAACTACTCTAGTATCAGGGTACACAACGGCACAGCTTGAAGCCAAACAAATATGGCTAACCAGCGGGCATGTTATCACGTACCAATAGCTTCCATCGAGCTTATTTCCTGGCCCAGAAACAAGAGAGGTTTAAACTTATGCTACTAGAGTTGTCAGCAGCTATCCTCGTGTAGTTGAGAACGTGTCATCGTACCTTAGTTTTGCACCCATGCACCGGACCCATTAACCATTGAAGCTGGGCTCATGGGCATGTTCAGGTCACCCTGGATGGAAGAGCCATTGTCGAGCGTGAGCTTGAAGTTATCCGTGCCAAGCCGGCCATTAAATGACCGCATGCCTGTCAAGTCGTCCAAGTTGTTGTAAGTTATGTTTGCAGAGTTTGTAGTGAAGGGCGGGATGGCAGGGTTGACGCTCATGTTGAACGAGTACTGAATGCCGTCGATGACGAAAAGTGCCGTAAGCCTATTGGCGCTGGCGCAAATCAGAGTTCCCTCAGCTGAAGACATGGTGATTGGATTTTTCGATGCAGGAGGAGAAAGTTAGGCCAGACTAAGTAGTTGATGTCAGTGTGCATGTAAAACTCGATAAAACTCGGGCATTTGGCACATACCTTGTGTTGAAGTAAAGTGTCGAGGTTGGCTGTTGAGCTGTTTAGGGAGAGAGTGTGGTGCATCGGCCAGAGATGGCTAATTTATAGGTAAAATAGCAGCAACCCCGTTCCAAATTGCCGGCGTGCAATCAGTACATAGATTTCAAATGACGCAAGCGGGAATCTTTCAGTGAATGAAGAGCTTGTATCAGTTCACGGCCGAGTGAGGCGCCGCGCTATGAACCTAGATGCATCTTTAGCTGCGCGAATGAGAGATCCCTAGCCAAAGAGAAGAAGATCAGACTTTGGACAGTCCAGTCGATGACGTCCATTCAACAATTCGAACGTTTAGAAAGCCGGGAGCCAAGCTTGCAGAATAACCAAGCGCTCCTGATTCGCCATTCAACGAGGCTTGTGTTATTTTTCAGCTCTACCAAAGTGAGACATCATGTAGATCAAACTCCTCATATAGAAGTAGGGACAAACGAGCGGTGTGATCTACTGGAAGCTAGGGCATTCCAAAGGCCGGGAAGGGCCTAGAGAGGAGGAGAGGGGACGACTGCCATAGAACATCACAGAAGCCGATCATCCTCCATAACTGCAGATCACTAAGCTGTGACTAAGCTCCCGGTGAATAACGAATGCCAGCCGTGATATGTTTCACATGACAGGTCAGATATACATAGGAGCACATCGGGTTCTGTACATGTACTCTTAACCTAAAGCTGGTCCCGGGGTGGTTTTAAGTGGTGCCTCGTGCATCTTTGCAGAAAGGACTGGGTATGTTTCCTAGGTGCTCAGGAACGTGGAACTTGGAAGATAATAGACAAGCTATAGAGAACTAAGCTCAGCGCGTTCGGCTACAATACAACCCACCAGTGCTCCATCCCGTAGATCCGTGCAAGCGGCCCGCCTCTTAGCATTCACGATTTCCTCAATCTGTTGAACAAGATTCATCGTCAGCCCTAATTTACACCCTTCAGGGGTTGAATATGTTATAAACTGGATTTCTTCTCCACAATATCGCCATTCCCTTATTTAATAGGCTTGAGGGCCTAATACGTATCTTTTTCTTGCCTTATGATTTGATAATCTGTTAACAAGAAACTTGATGATCAGTGGCAAAATTTTGAAGATACTTGCCTTATACGCGAATTACTATGAGTAAGGAAGTATAGGTACGTATTAGTTAGTGTATGAATAACATTTCCAACCCCTGAAGGGTGTAGCGTCTATACTAGAGTGGCTCTGGGAGCAATTGTCGTCCTATTGAGGAGATACACGGCCTTAGCTTCCACTTGGTATTCTTCAGCTCGCCCAATGCATCGGTTAGGTGCTCATCACTTCCTTAATCAGAAATTTCAGCTAAGACTGTCATCACACCGCATAATTCCAAGAAAAATCCGGCCCCTATGGAGCTTATGCCGATGTGAATGGTTGCGATTCCCGAGGATCAGCACCTCGCTTAGAGGCTAGTGGCGTTAAATTGAGTTGTCAGGTCGACTAAAGCAAGCCTGAAAACCTCGGGTTTCAAAGAGTGTACAGGTACGACTACAGAGTAGCAGAAAGGCTCAGTTCTAAAGAACCTTGGTAATTTCTCCCCGTGGACCTCGGGTGCTTTCACAGCAACATGAACTAGTATCGGTGATGGCAGCGTATTATGATATTAGAGATTAGGCAATTGCTCCAATAAATGCAGCATGGTCACGGCAAACTTGCCAGGCTGTCTATGAACCAAGTAGAGATCACTACCTGCAGCAACCAACATAAACAGATACTTGCGGCTTCACTTAAAGAGCGCGAATAGTACATCCAGCGCTGGAGATTGTAAACTTGCGTTTGTGAGCAAACCATCACGAGAATAAAAGCCAAGCTACCTGCTTGGCTCTCTTAATTTCCTTCTAGTATTGGCTATCGTTAAATGCTGAGCTGCTGAGCTGCTTCTGACTGCCTACCTACCTATAATCACAGTCTACAGAAGTTATGCATGCCTATGGTCTCATGCTCAGCGTTGGACCGATGGTTGCTTAGTAGATGTACTCAAACGTCGGCCGCGAGGCTATTGGGTGAAACCTGGAAAATACTGGCAGTTGTATAATGCTTACAAGGTAGGACGCCCAGATGTTTACGACCTTGGTTCAGAAGACTCAGGGTAACAAGAATAGACCACAAAAGTGTGATAAACTTGCTACTTGGTAAGGAGTTGATCTGACAAGACATTAGTTTAATCCGTTAGTAAAACACTCAACTATAGCATCATAGTTCTTTCCGTCTCGTTGAGCGTTGGATCCGCTTCCATGTTACATATCAAGACAGTCTACTGAGTCTGATTTAGACACATTGTATTTAAAAGGGAAGGACTTATGTCTTTCAGAAAATATTATTGTTACCTGTTATGTAAATGCACGCTTACTTCTATTAACCCATGACGTGCCCTATACCATCCATACAGAGCTCATAGTTTCGACTGAGCCCTTTGAGCCACCTTTTCCGCAATCGCCAACTGCACCTTTTCCCGAGGCATCTCTTCTATCGACTTCCCAGTCCAGTACCTATCCTGCTCCAGACCCTGCCAGATCAGCGCCTCCGTACCCAGGATAACTTGCCAGCCCTTCTCCTCCGACAGAGCACCCAACTGCGTGAACGGCGTCGGATTATAGCACATCTCCAGAATAGCGCCCTTGCGCTCCTTATCCAAGAAAGTCTCCGTGACTCTCCGCGCGAGAATCTCTTGGGCGGTTTGAGGCTCAAAGTCCGGCACGCAAGCCACAATAGCGCCCGGGGCGTCCAGCTCCGTGGCCTGTGAGACCGTTTTCACGTGAAGAAGGGCATCGCCGTACCCGCGAGCCGAGCAGTCTTTGATGACGGCATCGACTTCGGCCTCGTCGCGGTTGACGAGGTAGATGGTGGTGACCTTCATCCACTTCCGCAGGGCGTAGATGGCGCTGCGGGCTGCGCCGCCACCGCCGACGACGAGGGCGGGTCGGTTATGGAAGACATGATCAGGGTCTGGGATGTTCCGGTAGAAGGATTCCCGAATGCCAATGACATCGGTGTTGGCGCCGCAGAAGACACGACGACCGTCTTGCTCCCGGAGGAAAAGGGTGTTGCAAGCGCCGACGTCGCGGCACGCTTCTGTAAGTTCATCCAGGTAGGGGATGATGGCCACTTTGTTGGGCATTGTTACTGAGGCGCCTTGAACTTGTGTCAGCTTCAACTCATGGTTGCTCACTGGGGGGTGCATACCGTAAAAGTCGGCATGTTGGGCGAGTTTCAAAAAGGAGGGAATGTCTGCGGAATCGAGTCGGACTTGGCCCCATCGCAGGCCAAGATCCTGGTAGATGACATTGTGAAGAAAGGGCGACAGGGAAGCGGCCAGCTTCTTCCCAAAGAGATATCCGTGGCGTTGCAGCTGGGATACTTCGCAGCAGGCGAGCGAGTCCCCGGAGGGATAAGACACTTCTTGGACAGACATTGTGAAAAGATTACTGACTGACTAGAACTTGTGCCTGTTCTCTCCCAGACCCCGGTACCAGGACTCAGCTCTCTTGAAGTAGTATCCAGTAGAGGCTACGGAAGAATCAATTGTCACCACTCGGTCCAAGATGAGCGCGATGGCAATTCCCCCACAGAAAGCAAAGACCGGCACAAGGGTTTTTCCACTGAATATCCACCCGAATCTCTGCTGTCTATTCATCCGATCGCATCGGTAATCTATGAACAAAGCACTGCGGGTTCCTCGCTCCCCACACCCCGTCCGGGTAAAGACTTAGCCACCATGATGTATGCGTAAACGTGGGAATAACTGATAGACTCATGGAATTCTATTCTCGCGACGGCTATTCCCGCCGTGTGACAGCTCCCGTGACGCCAATCGCGCCAAATCTGTCATATCTCGACTAGGAGCCAAGTCAATTGGCCGAGTTACGGTTGTCACGAGGTTATCCTGAAGAGACTCTCCATTGGGGGAACTTCCACCCCTTGGGCAAGATAAATCATGTTGCCACAGCATCAGCGGTAACTGATCATCTCGGTTATACTCACTTCATGCTTGTTTCATCCTGTCATCAGCGCCTATATACAAGTTTCAATCCTCTCTTATACCCCCTTCACTCAGAGCCCATCATCCAATATCGACCATCCACTCCATATCTTGTCTCTCAATACTGTTTTCCATATTGTTGCCTTGCCTCTCTTACTTCTCAGACACTCAGTCATGGCACACAAACCAAGCATATGCACAATGTCCCTGGGACGGTGCTTCGCCGGCCACTCCCTCCCACATAAGCTCGACATGGCGCAGAAGTACGGCTTCCAAGGCATCGAAGTCTTCTACGAGGACCTTTTAGATCTTGCCACATCCTTCCTCGGCGGCGGCACTCCCGAGAACCAGATCGCCGCCGCCCGAACCATCCACCAGCTCTGCGGGTCCCGAAACCTTACCATCATCTGTCTCCAGCCGTTTATGCACTTTGGAGGCCTCATCGACAGGAATGAACATGAGAAGAGCCTACGCGAATTGCAACTATGGTTCCAGCTGGTTCACGCTCTGGAGACGGACTTGATCTTGTTCCCAAGCAGTTTCCTCTCTTCGGAAAAGATCACGGATGACTTGGACTTGATCGCGGCCGACTTTATCGAGGCGGCTGAGATGGGCCTACAAGAGACGCCTGTTATCAACTTTGCTTACGAGGCATTGTGTTGGGGCACGAGAGTCGACACCTGGGAGGCTAGTTGGGACATCATACAGCGCGTTGACCGACCCAACTTTGGCGTGTGTCTCGATAGCTACAATATCCTTGGAAGAATCTACGCCGACCCAGCTTCGCCCTCTGGAAGGACGGATGACTGCGAACAAGCGACCTTCGACTCCATCAAGAGGTTAGTCTCCGATGTCGACACTTCAAAACTATTCCTCGTCCAGGTCGCAGACGGCGAGCGGCTCTCAGCACCCCTGGACGAAAACCACCCCTTCTACAACTCAGGACAACCAGCTCGCATGAGTTGGTCTCGCAACGCAAGGCTCTTCTATGGCGAACCCCAATACGGTGGCTACCTGCCTTGCAAGCATGTTCTGAGAACAATTGTACAAGGTCTTGGCTTCGAGGGTTGGCTGAGCTTTGAGGTCTTCAACAGGAGATTAACAGAAATGGACAAGTCTGTGCCGGAGGAGATGGCGAGAAGGGCAGCGGTGTCGTGGGTGAACATGAAGACGGATCTTGGCTTGCGTACAGAAGATGAGATGCAGCCAAGGTTGCAGGCCATGTTGTAAAGATCCATGAGCTATTGTGCTATTTTTAGTTCTTCCCGTCTATAATACCAGAATGATCAATGATTATAGTTTTGACCCTTTACTCCCCAGCTTCAAATGCTTGACCGCATACTCAATTGCAGCCGTATACCCATAAGCCCCCAACCCACAGATCACCGCCTCGGCCTTGTCACACAGATAGCTATGGTGTCTAAACGCCTCGCGCGCATGGACATTGGTGATGTGGACCTCGACGAAGGGAATGTCCACGCCGACCAGGGCATCCCGGATGGCGACGCTCGTGTGGGTGTAGGCCCCGGCGTTGATGATGATGGCATCCGTGTCCCCTCGCGCCGCGTGGATGCGGTCCACTATCGCGCCCTCCGAGTTGGCCTGGAAGGCTGAGAGCGTGGCTGAGAGCTCCTCGGCCTGGGCTTTTGCTTGCGTTTCCACGTCCTGGAGGGTTGCTGAGCCGTAGATGTGAGGTTCTCTTGCGCCCAGGAGGTTGAGATTGGGTCCGTTGATGAGGAGGAGACGGCGAGACATGATGATGGTTTGGTGGTTCAATTCTCGACTTTGTTTGTTTTGGCTGCGAATTGAAATCACTCCGATGTGCTATTTCAATTACGTCTACTTCGCCAAAGTGTATTCCCCTGTATCTGGCTTCAATCTTCTTCCATCTCGGCACTGATGCCCGCCCCAGAACCTTGACACAGCCCCCCGCAAGCCCGGTTAAAGCTTCATCCACCACCACGACCATCGCCAATGATCTCAGCTGCAACAGATCTGACAGCTCCCCTCTTCCCCCACAGCGCTTCTGATCCCGTCGTGCGGAAATGAATCTGGGGGGCGGTTGACGGCGGCTTTGTCTTGCACAATGAACAAAACGCATTGCCGTCAGAATGCAGGGTCCTCGACGAGACATTGACTTCCAAACGCTGCAGCTATGGATGACCAGCACATGACCGAGATTTATGCTTTTGCCGTGCAATTGGGCAAAGATGCGGGCGACATGCTCATGGCTGCCGCTCGGAGCCGCATTGACGGTGGTGGAAGCTCTGGCTCATCGAGTGCCGTATCTTATGTCGAAAAAGAGAACTCGGTAGATTTGGTGACCAAGACTGACAAGGGTATACTCTCTCGACCATCTTCAGCGTGTGTCTTGTAGCTGACCTCTATTCCAAAGATGTTGAGAACTTCATCCGGACGTCCATCGCCAACAGGTATCCAGATCATGGGTCAGGTGACTGTCTACCGGCGTTGTCTCTTCACCAGCTGACATATTCCTCAGCTTCCTCGGGGAAGAGTCATACTCTGCCGGGGCATCTCGAGCCTACCTCGTTGACGACCGACCAACATGGATAGTCGATCCCCTTGACGGCACGGTCAACTTTACGCACCTATCCCCCATGTTCTGCGTTTCAATCGCATTTGTTGTCAACGGGATACCCATCATAGGCGTCATCAACGCCCCCTTCTTGAGCCAGTCCTTCTCCTCGTGTTCTGGAAGAGGTGCTTGGCTCAACGAGACCCAACGACTCCCGCTGATTCGCAACCCGAGCCCTCCGCTACCGCATGATGCTCCGAGCGGGTGCACCTTTTCATGCGAGTGGGGGAAGGATCGTCGAGATACTCCGGATGGTAACATGTCTCGCAAGGTTGAATCGTTTATGAATATGGCTTCAGAACGGGGTGGGCGAGAGGGCAAGGGCGGAATGGTCCATGGCATGCGAAGCCTGGGGAGGTATGACACTCAACTGCTCGACCCCAGGGATCCCCTGACTGACCATGCAGTGCCACTTTGGATCTTGCCTATACTGCGATGGGTTCGTTTGATATCTGGTGGGAGGGCGGCTGCTGGGAATGGTACGCTGAGGAACCCGATTACGAGAAATCATTCCAGTGCGTCAGTACTGACTTTCACAGGGACGTCGCTGCTGGTATCGCCATCCTCGAAGAAGCTGGGGGACTCGTCACGACAGCCAATCCTCCTGACGATCCCGAGACGGCCGAGATCCCAAGAGCGCATCTCGGAGGCCGATTGTACCTGGCAGTACGGCAAGTATTCTCGCTGTCACCTTCTGGCGCGTCCAAAATGCTGACGGCAACTAGTCCCGCTGGGCCCTCAGAAACAGAAACCGGACTTCAGACTCAGGAACGAACAGTGAGAGAAGTTTGGAAGAGAGTGCGAGAGCTGGACTACAAGCGCCCGGGTAGATAAACAGACGGTCAGAATACATGGACAGGATAATCATGATCAAATCCCTAGCAGCCGCTAGATCAACGAGATCGAGCCCTCTAACCCACCCAAACAACATGCCAAGAATAAAGGAAACTCGCCGGTACCAGTCCAGACTACATATTGTCCACCTCCTCCATGCGAATGATAAACTCCTCTTGCAGTCGCTGCAGGTACCCCGGCAGAGCTTCCTCGCTGCCCGAATCTTTAGCCTGCCTCAGAGCTTCATGGAGATTTAGGATGAGCTTTCGCCGAGCCAAAAGCTTTGCCGATTCTGAGCTGCGCTTGCTCGCTTCCCTCTTGCGTCTGACATCTATCGCCACCTCCTCTGCCTTGTCGATAAACTGTTGAGGCAGCCCAATCGCACGAGCCAGGTTGATGCCGTAGTGCTCTTCGTCCTTGATGGCACCTGATGTGGCTTTGTAGAGCATGGTGATGTGGGGCAACCCGTCCTCCGTCGTGGAGCTGTCAGACGCAAGGTGGAGGTTCAGTACACCGGGACGATCTGCGAGGACTCGGGTCAGGTCAGTAAAGTGAGTCGCAAACCAGACAGAGGCCTTGCTCTGAATCAGAGCCTCGGACATTGCGATTGCAATAGCCAGACCATCTCTGTTGCTTGTGGCACGGCCTAGCTCATCAATCACAGCAAGGCTCTTGTCGTCAATGTTCCTCAGAATGAAAGCCATTTCGCGCATCTCGACCGAAAAGGTTGAAAGGTTGCTTTCAATGTTATCGTCGAGCGAGACACGAGCAAAGATGCTGTGAATAATGGAGAAAGCGGCGTACTCTGCAGGGACAAATGAACCGATCTGCGCCATGATTTGGAGCAGCGCAACCGCTCGGATGTAGGTGCTCTTCCCACTCATGTTGCATCCGGTAACGATATGGAAGCAGTACTGTTCCGTCGCGTAGTATTCGTTGGGGACAAAGCTGCCGCCCATGGTCTACATGGAAGTTAGATATGTCTTGTGCGCGAAGAAAGGGCACATTACCTTGTCTAGAACAGGATGTCGAGCAGCCTTTAGCGCCAGGGTGCTGCTGATATCGGGCCTCACATAATCTCTGGTCGTGGCGAGCTGTCCGAAGGAAGATATCATGTCGACAAGGGCAACCGACTCGCAGACTCGAAACAGGTGTGGTATGTCACGACGAAGTTCCTTCAACAAGTCTTGCACAACAGCATCGCTTCGTATCACCACTTCATTGGAGGTGTCGGAAAGCCTCAAGTTGAGCTTGACTAGATTCAGTGTCTGGCATTCAATCTTGTCCTTCTTTCGTACAGCGTTGATCAGAACATCAGGAAGAGGACGATTGTCGAAATCGGCGGCTCGGAGGCGAAGCCAGTACTTGCGACCGTTGTCGTACCGAAGAGTGGCGTTGAGCCTATGGGTCTCTGTTTTTCTATTAGCAAATGCCTTTTACTAAAGAGTACGTCTACTCCCGTACCCATCAGTTCATCGAGGTGCTTGTGGATATCCTCAGTGAGCTCCTTGTACGTCTGGCGGGCGACATCCAGCATGCCGCTGATGCCGGCTTTGACTGCAAAGGTTCTCTGGTTGCGGAGATCCAGGGCGGACTTCATGTAAGTGACGTCGGCTTCGATAGTCTGTCGGATTTTATTGAGGATGCGGCTTGAAATTTCGGGACGGCAGAGGTCTCGAATCTTGACAAGCAAGGCACTCGTGGCAGGTCGCAAAGCTGTGTAGAGCTCAGGGATGGCCTCAAGGAAGCTCTTCACCATCAACACTTGGTTGATCTGTTCTTCGACTTGTTGGACATCCGCGGACGTGGGAATGATGATTAGCTAGCATAGTTGGCACTGTTCCCGAACGAGTTCAGTCAAAATACCTTTGTCAATAGCTTCTCCGTGTCATGGAAGAGCTTGAGAGCTGCTTGTCGTTAGTGGAGAAATTCTGAAGCATCCGTGATCCCAATTACCTTTCCGGATCTCGCGAAACATCTCCTCGTTGGTTGTCAGTTCTTCAAGTGCATCATAGCGGGGATTGATGAACAAGTCGGGACGAGTTGGTGGTTGGAGAATGTTGCATCGAAGCATTCTGGAGCCCATCGGAGTTGACGTGTGATTCAACAAGCCGAACAGGGAGTCTTTAGACTTGGAGTTCCGCAGGTTCTGCATGATCTCGAGAGATTGGATGGCAGAAATGTCAATCATCATGGTGTCCTCAGAAGGTCGGTACTGAATACGGAGAGAGTGCGGCACAAAGTTGATTGAGAAATGCTGTTGAATGTACTTCATTGCCTGTGGCCTGGTCAGGTCTCTGCCGCGCGGTAATCTTGCACGCCGATAATCCTTACAGCTGCAAAGGAACTGATGGCGTAGAACTTTCCTTGAGTCGCCACCTTCAGAGGTTCGATGTCATCTTTGAAAGCCAGAGTATGGATGTACTCCAGCCCGTCCGCCTCGGACCAGGCGGAGCGATCCAGAGCGTCAGTCTGGGCTTCTGGAATGAGGTCCTGCACGAGAGAAAAGAGGGTGCTGGGGTTGTTTGGGGGACAAGCAGTGGACACGAAGAGAATGTGGGAGGGAGCAGACATCTGGATCTTGTGAATGGTCTTGACATATGATTGATTGTCGCAAATCTGGCTGATAACAACTTCACCGATGGAGACATTGACAAAGGCTACACCCACCGAAGGGGAGACGCCGCGAGCCTCGCTGACAGCACAGACGATGCTGTGGGCTTCGCTGAGTCCCAGGATCGAGGATGCCGTCGTATTCCGTGACTTTCTCCCCGAAGCCGTGCCTGGTCGGGTCCCTGGTCGCGCGGTAGAAGGGCAAGAAGTGCCAGGTCTGGTGCTGGTTCCTGAAGGCGTGTATGTTGAGTATTGGCTGAGGCTCGTCTGGGGTCTCCTGCCGGCACCGCCACTCGGCGTAGACGAGTTCTCGAGACGTGATTGTCGGCCATTGCTTTGGAAGTAGCTTGATGACGAGCGACTGTCAGTTCTTGATAGCATGGACTGCGACATTGCGGTCTTTGAGGCAGCTCAGGCTTTCGAAATCTGCACCCAATTCAATTAATGGTTTGCTGTGCGTTGCTGCAGTCACCAAGTTAATCTTGACATGCAGGTGTAAGGCTGTCATGGTGGCAAAGGGCGAGACGGGTGCGGGATTTGCGCGTTAATGACACAGTTTACGTGATTTGGCGATGGTCTTAAAAGAAATGTGCTCCTTAAATAGGAGAGTAAGAGCTATCCATCATGATATTCATCCTAAGGTACTGGAACTACACAAGTAGGTAGAGCGCCTTCTTCATGTGTAACACAAAGGTGAACACACCTCAAGGCTGCCGAGGTTTATCCGGATCAGCCGGAAATTGCTCAACCCTCCCCGCCGGGCGAGACGTCGGCTCAGGCCTGACACCGGTTAACGCCCAAATCCACACATCGTTGAGCTCCGAACGCGTAGATCGCGTTCTCAGACTCATCATGTTCGGCATTCTGGAGGCCGTGTCGGTGCCCCATTCGGGCATCTTCAACAGCTATGAAGACCTCTTCAAAGAACTGAGTGACCGCATGGAAAAGGATGGCTACAAGATCGTCAAGGCGAGATCCCATCGCGGCAAGGTGGGCGGTGCCGACATCCCCGGGAACGACATTGTCCGATGTGATCTTGTCTGCGATCGAGGCGGCCGGCCGTATCGGTGTATGGCGACAAAGCATAAGACGACTACCAAGAAGACAGACTGTCCATGGAAGGCCAAAGCAGTGCACCGCAAGACCATGGGCGGATGGGTCTTGACGATAGGCTGCGATCAGCACAACCACGAGCCCGGCACCCCCGAACCCCCAACGCCCGAGCCTGCGAGCGAAGACGAGACCAATATTGTTGAGGACCTGGAAGGTGAGCAGAGTTTGGATTCAGTTGCGACGCCGCTTCTGACAGAATGGCCAGATGACGGGCCTCAACCTGATGCCGAGACCCAGGCTGCGATCCAGGTTGCCGGCGTCTCCAACGCAGTGCTCCGCCTGACGGGCGACACCTTCCATCAGTTCAAGAGCGAATACCGTAAAATGTCGCAGCCGGAGCGGATTGGGATTTTATCGCAGCTGCAGCTTCGCATCGCCGCCATCTACGCGGTCCAGAACGAGGATGTACAGCGACAAAAGCGGCAGGAGGCCCAAGACAAGCGGCATCGTCAGATCGAGGAGGGTAAAAGACAATCTTCGGCACAGAAGCAACGGGCTCGACAGCGACGCCAAGTAGCTGAGCAGAACCAGCAGCAACAGCAGCAACAGCAACAGCAACAGCAGCAGCAACAGCAACAGCAACAGGTGCAGCAACAACAGGTGCAGCAACAACAAGTGCAGCAGCAACAGGTGCAGCAGCAACAGATGCATGCTCAACAACATGTCCCGCAGCAGCCGCTCCCACAACAATCTTCTCAGGCCCAAGTTCAAGCCCAGGCTCAGGCGCAGGCGCAAGCTCAGGCTCAGGCTCAGGCCATGATGCAGTCACAGCTGTATCTGCCGCAGAATCCACAGCAGACTCCAATTCCCGTGCCTGGGATGGACATGCCGCAGTTTCAGCATTACGCCGGGCCCCCTAAGAGGATGCGTGGGCGGCCATCGCAGGGTGCGCAGCAGAGTTAGTAAGGTTCATTGATATTTGGCGTTTAAGGGGGGATTGGCGCTGTATTTTTCATTTCAAGGCACACGGATGAACCTTGAAAGGCGGAATGGACATGTCACTAACGAGAACATGTGGGGATCTGGGCGAAGTTTGTTACCAACCCATCTAGTTAGCATTTGATAGATTGGAACTGGACCAAGGCTTGCTGCAGCTCTTCACCGCCAAAATTTTCAGAGATTTTGCCAAACTGCCCCACCATCCCGCCTTGATTCTATCAAAAACCCAAGGCATAATTAAGAGGAATATTTTTTGCGATGGCGACAATTGTGCCTCCGCCGTCCAAGCGGCAGAAGCGCGAGGAGCTTGAGCGCTCTCACACTCAGCAGGATGTCACAGCGATTGCGGCGGGACCGGCTGGCTCCTTCAAGGCCCGATTCTTGGACGGAGATGGCAAGCAAATGGCCGACGTGATCGAGGTGCCCCTCGCCGACGCTTCGGAAAAGAACCTCTCGCTTCTGTTGAATACGTTACTTGCAAGGGTATGGTTTTTCTAGATTGTATGTTACCTTGGGCTATCACTAACGTTCTGCGACCTGCCAGGAAAGGGAAGAATTTCTGCCGTACCGTTTTCGAATTCACATCCCAGGCTCGGATATCATTGTAGACCAATACCCGACCGATCTCCTCCAGCTCCTTCGCAACCATGGCATTGAGAACCCCTTCGAAACGACCGTCACCCTCAGCGCCGAGCCGCAGGCTGTCTTCAAGGTGCAGGCCGTCACGCGCATGTCTCACCGGATACCTGGTCACGGCGAGGCCATCCTAGCTGCACAGTTCAGCCCCAGGGACAGCAGTCGGCTGGCGACTGGGTCTGGCGATAAGGCGGCGCGGATATGGGATACTGATACTGGAACGCCCAAGTACACCCTCTCCGGCCACACGGGCTGGGTGTTGGCGGTTGCATGGTCCCCGGATGGTGTGCGGCTCGCGACTGGAAGCATGGACAAGTCAGTCCGTCTCTGGGACCCCGAGACAGGAAAGGCCGTGGGAGGTCCTCTGACCGGTCATCAAAAATGGGTGACCAACATTGCCTGGGAGCCTTATCATCTTTGGAGAGATGGGACGCCACGGATTGCCAGCGCGAGCAAAGATGCAACTGTCCGGATATGGGTTGTCAACACGGGCCAGACCGAGCATGTGCTATCAGGGCACAGGAGCAGTGTGAGCTGCGTTCGCTGGGGAGGAGAGGGCCTCATTTACAGCGCTAGTCACGACAAGACAGTCCGAGTGTGGAATGCCGAGAAGGGGACTTTGGCGCATACCCTGTCAGCTCACGCCCATTGGGTGAACCACCTCGCGCTTTCAACCGATTTTGCTCTGAGGACTGGCTTCTACGATCACACGCCTGTGCCAGACAGCGAGGAGGGCAAGCGGGCCAAGGCTAAGGAGAGGTTCGAGAAGGCTGCAAAGTTCCAGGGCAGAATCGCAGAGCGGTTGGTCTCGGCTAGCGACGACTTCACCATGTATCTCTGGGATCCCGCCCAGAGCACCAAGCCCGTGGCGCGTATGCTCGGCCACCAAAAGCAGGTGAATCATGTCACCTTTTCCCCAGACGGATCCCTCATTGCCAGCGCCGGCTGGGACAACCACACCAAGATCTGGAGCGCCAGGTAAGAACCAATGCTCAGTCTCGTCCAAGTTCCGTAAGCTAACCAGCGGCCAGGGACGGTAAATTCATCAACACTCTCCGTGGGCACGTGGCTCCCGTGTACCAGTGCGCCTTTTCCGCAGACTCGAGGCTCCTGGTGACGGCGTCCAAGGATACAACGCTAAAGGTGTGGTCGATGGCCTCGTGCAAGCTGACCGTGGATCTGCCCGGCCACCAGGACGAGGTGTACGCGGTAGACTGGGCTCCGGACGGCAAGAGGGTTGGCAGCGGAGGCAAAGACAAAGCGGTCCGGCTCTGGCGGAATTAGAATCCCGAACGTGTTTGTTCCTTTACAGTCATGGTTAAGTCAAGATACCCCTGAAGTGATTCAGTCCCTTGCGAAACTCCCGTGCCATCCGCACGTCCAGCCGTGCATGTTTCGGAAGCGGTTCCACTGGCAAGTCTCGAATTGGTTCTTCAGGTCGCAGCGTACTTATCTCGATCCAGCCTCCACTATAGAGCATACGGTAGGCGTGGCACCACAGAATCGTCCACAATTACTCACTTCCTTGAACAACTGGGCATGGCAGACTCCCCGAATCTCATCCACATGACTTTTCTTCTTCTCCTTTGCATCGAGGCTTGGGCGTGGAGCGACAGCAGATCATGCACGTTCGGGAGTTGGCTGTTCTGTTCTAGGCTTGTGACGACAGGGTCAAGATGCAGCCAGCAAGGCCCACAGCTCCAAGTGCCATGGAGACTTGTCCTGGCCTCTCAACTGTCAGGCGCGGGTACTGCCTTTGCTTGAACGCCCCGGTAGTGCCGATCTGCTGTACGGGACGGTGCGCTCACGGAAGCTTGCAGAAGGAGGCTTTTCTTTGGGACATCGCCATGTGGGACGCTCATAGGTTCGCTTGTGGTGGTGCTGGATGGGGCGCGATTTTTTGGGGGGAAATTGTCGCAGCCCGATGGAATCCCGGCCAAGGAGAGGCAAAGGAAAACCGAGAAAGTAGCGGGTCCGGGTTGGAGAGTCGGCTTGGGAGGAGAGTGAAGCTCACGATAGCTTCGAAAAGTCTAGAAAGTGGTGTTGTGGGGTAGCATCGTAGCTCAGAGAACTACCATATCCAAAATTGGAAATTTGGAGCCTACCGTTTTTGGTCGGGCCGTTTTTGACAGCCATCATGGGAAACTTTGTCTTTCGAAATCTCCAGAAGCATCAGCCTTGGGCGTGGAAATCCTTCAACACAGTGGTTTAGTTGCCTGTCCTCTTTTCGCCTCCACAAGAGTTGCAACAGCCTCATGCTGCACTAACACGGATCAGGAACAGGGCCAGGGCCAGGGCAGCTGTACGCCTGCCCGGCCTCCCTGTCGGGTCTTCTCGGGCCCGGTCCGGCATTGGGTTTTTTCAGGGCTTGTTTCTCGAAAGAAGAAACTGGTGGCTTTCTGCAGCAGGACCACGAGGCTTCTCCACCGATCGTGAGTGGATGAGGGCCCCGGAAAGTGGCCGGGGTGAAGCAAGAGGGGATTACCCTAGACATTTGAAGATTGAATGAGATGACCGGTTTGCGGGGCTAGGCCAGGCTGGCGGGTACACAAGGACGGGGAAGATGGAGATCATCTGAACGGGACGAGGTCCTGAAGTAAAGCCGAGAGGGGGGGTTGGAGGTGAGCAGAGCAAGATCGTACAGAGTAGAAGCCATCATGGACTACGGTGTACATCTACCTTGGACCGGCACCTCATGATCAGCCAAAGCGACAGGTTACGGCGCGACGCAACGCAAATCAAAAGTAGTGGGACACGACCCGTCGCCGAACATGACCCCATTGAGCGCCTTGTCCGGTCCCGTGGCGGCCGTCGGAGGGAGCCCGGGACTCCGGCCGGCTGCGGGAACGGCTCAGGTGGAAGCCGAAGAACCCTGCCTCTAGGACCGGACATCTCCCACATTGCATTGATGGAAAATCTCGATCTGACAGGGACTGGGGGAAGCGCACCAGATCATTGCGTGCAAGTTGGAGAAGACCGTTGGATGGCATTGCCGATGGCTTGCAGATGAGACGCATGCTCAGACATATTTGGTAAGACATGATGGCGATGTCTCTGATCGCGGCTTACGCAAGACGCCTTGGGTTTTGGTTGGTCATGGTGAGGCTGCTGTCAAGCAGCTGGATGTCTCCTGTCCATCATATGATGAACAGCACAACTCCAAGTTCAGTCACAATTGCCATGTGACACGGGCCTCGTCTACCCCAACAAACTTGGCTGTCATGCCGTTATCCCGGGGCTGGTTGATCGGTCTTGCTCTGAAGCGGCACAGGAATTACTCCACACCACTGGGCCAGACGCTGCGGGGTGCAGTCAAGGAGTCCTAGATAGGGTCCCCTGAAGATCTCTTCTCTGGGGTGAATGGGTACTTTCCGGTATCAGAGCGTGGAGCGCTGTTGGTTGAGTTTGTTTCTTCTCGAGACTTGTTATCTGATGGCAGTTCCTGAGCGCAAGTTGCCAGCCAGCAAGCCACTGCGCCTGCATACAAAGAACTCCTGATTCGATGCTCCTCGCAAACGCCCCGGGAAAGGAAACAAAAAAGAGCGCGAAATATTGCCTTGCGTCAGCAAGACCGTGCAGTCTTAAACCAATCGCATGGCCCTTTGAGGCCCAGTACTGTATCGGGCGGCCTGCTTGGCGGGTGTCCCAAGTCAACTGAAGTTCTTTTAGAGGTGTTAGCTGGAGGTCAGTCAGCTAACCTGATAACATATAAAACCTATCCTTAATAATAAAAAACACTAGTAGCCTAGGTACCCAGTTCTGCTTTGTGCTTGGGGTCAGGGTGATCTTGATCAATTAGTCTAACCACTGAATTCTCTCGACGGGTGCGAAGAACGGGCCATGGAAGACGGATTACTGTACTGCGGGCCGGTGCAGCGACAAGGGGATGAGGCTCGGTACCTTATTATCTTGCTTTTTGTTTGCGCGCTCTCCTGCTGCGTGGTAGATCCCTAGCCTGGGCTCCGTGTTGGAGGAGAGGAATCTGAATGGACCATCGGGTCAGTCTCGGCGCGCGGAGGCGTGCGTGTGTTTGAGGACGATGCTATCTAAGAAATCAGGTACCTAGGTAGGTGGAAATAGCCGGTCGAGTTGCGGGCCTCGGAGCTCGATGTGGTGCATCGTGAGTGGCAAAGCAGTTGAGCGATTGGTACAGTACGTAAGAGGTGCTGCGATGCATGACAAGCAAGTTGTTTCTTTGCTTTTGTCTCTGCGCTTTACATAGTCAGCGCCTAGTGTGGTAGTGATTATGTTTCAAATGTCCCAGCATGGTTGAAGTGCATGATCAGCTAGACTCGAAAAGGGCGTGCCGATTTGGGAGGCAGCCAGGTGAGGAAGGGTAGCATCTGCTAGGTGTCGTCCATATTGGAGCTCTCGCAAGTTGCGCCTTGGAAGTCGAGGGGCGCATTGGTGGTTGCTGTTGATAGTGGCCCAGCACGGGCAGTTTCTAGCGAGGTTCTCCAAGTGACCCTCTTCCACCAACCTCAACACCTCGTATCATATCATGCCTCTCGTTTTCAGTTGCCGGAGGCATCTCTTCCGTTTGAGGCTGGCCACCTTGAACCTTTGAGGACATAGAACCTCGTTGGATTCACTCACTCCTCCTTCCCCATTGATCACCTCACCTAGACGCAGCCATCCACAGGACCCAAACCTATTCTCTGCTGCCACGCCCACCACACCATCATTGCTATCAGATCCTATCGCAGAGTCATTTCAGCCAAACAAAGGCATTACCGGCTTGTCGCTTGTTGGTGGCAGTTCCAAGCAAGTGGATTGCATCAGCAGGGATTGTCTCCTCACTGTCATCCTCCTGGCTGGGCCCAGCAAAAGCCGTCGATTCATCCATCATCCATACATCATCCTTGCACCGTAACGCGCCGCCCCCTTCCTCCGCCTGGGCCCGTCTTTAGCCTACCCGCTAAACAGAATCCAACCCAACCGACAGGTCCGCCCAAGAAGGAAAGAATACCTAACGACGTGTGGCTCACAGTGGCTCCATCGTGGACAACCCACCCGCCGCCGTGCATCGGTTGAAGCTCCGAGTTGCTTGTATTCTCTCGTCACCAAAAACGACAGAGCCCGAGAGGCTTAGAGCAGGAGAAAAAAGTCCTCAAAACCGGAATTTTTATACCGAGCGCCTCCCCGCCTCGCCCTTTGGTTCTCAAATCCCGCCCCTCATCCCATCCACCAGCTTTGACTTGAGCTGCGGAACACGGACCAAAGCCTCCTGGGCTACTACTTGCTATCCGTACTTCGTACAACACTTCGCAAATCCCGACTTCTTTTCTCAACGACGTCACGACTTTGCTTCTGTTGAACTGCCTCTTTCTTGTTTTGACCCCCATTGACTACAGTTACCTACCTACCTGCCTTACTACTCATCCTGGCATCTTGATCAAACACCTCGCTTTGATATCATCCGTCCGAGTCTGATTCTCCACTTGGCGGAACATTTGGTCAGGTACCAACGGTTTAGAGGCTCAAAGCCACCATTCCGGCGCAAAACATCCAATCGCGCAAGTATTACGTCAGTGTCAGTGCTCCCCGGCCGCTTTCTGTCTCTTCCCCGGCCTTCAAAACCGCCGACCTCAAGGTTTGCATGCTGACAGGGCTTTTTCAGTGTCGTGCAGGTTCTCCCCTGTTCTAGAAACCAAAGCTCCAAGCTGTCTCTTCACATCAATTCACTCCCTATCGTTGATCCTTGCCTCATCGAAGAAAGGAGCAACCGAGCAACGACCTCGTAGCTGTCCAAGCTTGGGCGCAGTCTTCTGGAAACCACCTAACGCTGGACACGAATCCCACGGCACGGTACAACTACAACGGAGCTCATCGCGGCCACGTCGGAGATTTGCTTTGTTTTACAGTTAGCAAAAGCTTGACCATACAACCTTTCGTCCTTTTCCATCACCCATCTTCCCCTTGCGCCAGAATCTTGCTCCTCTTCGGTTTCAGTTACAACTGATCGCATCTGCGACAAAGAGGCGTTTTGCCTGCGACAAGGCTACATCAAACTCTCAACAAAAGCAACATCACCTCTGCTACTCAGACTGTCAATTCCACCTACACATGAGATCGTCATACGGGAACTGTCAACAATATCAACTTAAATCGGATTCTCTCGCCGACCAAGTTCTGGTGTCCAGCCACGCTTCGAACCACTTACATACCCGCCTTTCACATAACCAATCTCGCTTCATACGCGCTTCCCACACATATTCCTAGCCCAAAATGACCGTCTTCGTGTGTTCGCTGTATGTTCTTCTCCCTACTTTTTGCTGCCTCCCCGCCCTTGGCCCTCTTCGCCAAATCTAGCGCTCAACCCTGGCCAATACTAACGGGACAATAGCTTCCTCCCCAAAACCGTCCACTTCACTCTCCCTGGCACTCCTCCTCCCGGCGTCGATCCCTCACAACGCACGATATCCAAGACTGCGAATGCGAAGCCTACCAAGCCTGCTCCGGTGGGCTCACATCCTCCGCCCCTGGCGCGTCAGCCCAGTCTCTTCCAAGCCCAGGGCGATCTGACGCCTCCCCAAACCCCGACCGACGAGCTAGAGTCCTCGAACCCGTTCGCCAACGAAGATGGTTTTCGAATACAATTCCCGCAAGCCATCAGCGCACCCGATGATGAGCAATCGCAGTCTTGGGGCAGCCGGGCCAACCAGCCCAAGTCTCGCGCCAATTCTCCTCCCCCCGCCGGCCTCGCTGAATCCAGCCGTACGATGCAAAAAGCCCGAGAGCTTGGTCGCCAAGGCGTATTGCAGCCCAGGTCCCTCATCCGCAGTGACAGCCACGATCGCGTCTTCGCGTCGGCAAACTGGAAGGTGGTGAACGCGGATCAGGGCAACGGAGGACTTCGCAACGCCGCCGAGGCCGCCGCTCGCGATGGCAAGCTCGAGGACTATACCTGGGTGGGCACTCTGGGTATGCCGACCGATGCTCTCGACGGCACGCAGCAGAAGCAGGACATTGAGGATACGCTTGCCAACGAGCACGACATGCTGACCGTCTTCTGCTCCGACAAGGACTTTGACGGCCACTATGCTCACTTTTGCAAGCACATCTTGTGGCCTGTCTTCCACTACCAGATCCCGGACAACCCCAAGAGCAAGGCCTACGAGGATCACTCGTGGAAGTACTACGTCAATGTCAACCAGGCCTTTGCCGACCGTATTGTCAAGAACTGGAAGCGTGGCGACGTCGTCTGGGTTCACGACTACCACCTGCTGCTTGTCCCCGGCATGGTCCGCAAGAAGATCCCCGATGCCAAGATTGGCTTCTTCCTGCACGTCGCGTTCCCCTCTTCCGAGGTGTTTCGATGTCTCGCCGTTCGAAAGGAGCTTCTGGAGGGCATGCTCGGTGCTAACCTGGTCGGCTTCCAGATCCACGAGTACGGACGCCACTTCCTTCAGACTTGCAGTCGCCTCTTGAGTGCTGAGGCGACCCCGGATGGTCTGCAAATGGAGGATCGCTTCGTCGATGTTATTCACCTTGCCATTGGAATCGACCCCGTCAGCCTTCGCCAGCATCTCCAGGATGAAGAGGTGGCTAAGTGGCTGCAAATCATGCAAGAGCGCTACAAGGGCAAGAGGCTCATTGTCGCCCGTGATAAGCTTGATCACGTCCGTGGCGTTCGCCAGAAGCTGCTGTCGTATGAGCTGTTCCTCAACAAGAACCCTCAGTGGCGCGAAAACACCGTCCTGATCCAAGTCGCCCTGTCATCTAGCGAGAAGAATGACCTCGAAGCCACCGTATCCGACATTGTCACCCGAGTCAACTCATCGTGGGCCAATCTTGCGTACCAGCCTGTAGTTTACCTCAAACAAGATATTGACTACGCTCAGTATCTTGCGCTGTTGACCATTGCAGATGCGCTCATGATCACCAGCCAACGTGAGGGCATGAACTTGACGTCCCACGAGTACCTTTTCTGTCAGGATGGAAAGCTACTCCCCGAGAAAAGGCACGGGTCGCTGATCCTGTCCGAGTTTACCGGCACCGCGTCCCTCTTCAACAAGAACGAGCTGGTGGTGAACCCCTGGGATTATCGACAATGCGCCGACGCTATCAAGCAAGCCTTGGAGATGGGCCAAGAGGAGAAGGATCGACGATGGCAGAACCTCTACGACCGCGTGGTGAAACACACCGGCTCTCACTGGTTTTCCGAGTTCCTCGGTCGTTTAGACGTTGTGTATGATGAGCAACACAAGCGAGACCAGACGTCTGTTCCGCGTCTCTCCATCCAGTCAGTGTCTTCAAAATATCTCAAGGCACAGCGACGACTCTTTATTGTCGACTACGAGGGCACTCTGGTGAGCTGGGGCCCGGTGAACCAGATCATCCCCGTCAGCCCTCAGCGAACCCTGGATGTGCTCAATGACTTGCTTCTTGACGAGCGCAACACGGTTTACGTCATGTCGGGTCGCCGACCCGAGGAACTTGACCGAGTCTTCCGCCGAGTTCCCAACCTGGGCCTGATGGCCGAGAACGGATGCTTCCTCAAGGTCCACGGAAGTGACACTTGGACCGAAATGGCGGATCTTGAGCACATCAAGGACTGGAAGGAGTCGGTCCGACCCATCATGACATACTACCTGGAGCGAACTCCCGGGGCCGCGATCGAGGAGCGCCGGTGTAGTCTCATTTTCCACTACAAGAGTGCGGAAGACTACGAGACGGCCTCGCGTCAGGCCTCGGACTGCGCGAGCCACGTCAACGACGCCTGCGAGTCTCAGCGAGTCCACGCTATTGCGCTCGATGGTTGTATCGCCGTGGAACCCATTGACTGGACAAAGAGGACTGCAGCCAGGAAGGTGTTTGAGCTCCTCAAGGACCAGATGGGCCCTAATGGTGCCTACAAGACGGCCGTTGACTTTTTGATGGTCGTTGGAGATGGACGAGAGGACGAGAAGGTGTTTAAGTGGGCGAACAATCTGCAGGATGATGGTTCTGTGAAGAATGTCATCACAGTCAGTCTCGGCAACCGCAACACCGAAGCGACGGCCACCCTTACGCAGGGTGTCAGTGGTAAGTGACTCAACCTTTCGAGGTTCTGGATTGGCGTGCTGACTTTACTCTAGGTGTTCTTGCCTGCCTGCAGCGTCTGGCGGCTCTTGGCTGACTGCAGGCCTATTCTGGAATTCTCGCATGGTATTTGCTTGTCCGTCTTTGTGCCGTTGGCGTTGGGTCAGCGGGTGCAGGGATATTACAAGGAGCTTCACAGACTATAGCTCCACAACAACAAAAGATGTAGTTCTTTATGCCTTGTTCTTTGTTTTCCTTTGCTAGCCGTTATTTCATTGTCTTGTCAAGAAGAAGAAACCGTGGTGATGATTCCACGGAGGAGACGAAGGTTACAACAGGGACTGGGCTTGGTGGGTTTTCTTTACTACTTTATAACTCTCGCGAGTAACTTTTTCACCATGACACTCTGCTCTTAACAGTGCCGTGTTTTTCTTGTAGCTTAGTATCATTTATTCTATGTGTTATTGACGATGTTTGAGGATGGATCAACGGCAGGTTCCAAGAAAGGGTTCATCTAGAATGGAAGAGAGAGGATTCCGGAATGTAGATTACATGGTTGACGAAGGTCGAGGGGCATAGGAATATCATGGAAAGAAACTGAAATGTTTATCCAAGCTGTGATAAATGAAGCCATGATGTCTGATCATCGAGTCTAGCCTCGATGACTCGTATTAGGTTCGGCCGTTTCCGTTCCGTTTTCGCTTCCGTCTACGAGGCCAGTTTCAATTCAACGATACAAGGACGTTTCCTTTTTTCATCTAGGGACTATCGTAAGCATGTCTCAACGCAGCGCCGTTTCGTAAGGATTGTGAAGCTTTGCTGGTCCACTCATCATGACATCACGACGAAAGCTACACGACTTCGGTGAGTGCCGGGTGAGAGATGCAGCCAATAGGAAGCTATAGAAACCAGCCCCCGTCAGCTAACGTTACTGAAGTGGAAAGCGCGCCCTGACATGCCAGAAACCCTGGGAATGGAAGAAAACGACCCCACGGCGGCACAAAAAGAGCGATATCGGCGCGGGGAGAGATGCAAATAATTCGGAAGGGCGGCAGAGTCAGCGAGCTCAAAATCTTACGAATCTTGGCCTTTATTTCTTGTGTCGAGATATTTAGCTTGAAATTTGTCTGTGAGCTATTCAAGTGCTTCAAACTATCCATTTCGGCGGATTTTTTTGTTGACTTTTTGGCTGCAGATCGAGAACTTTACCGTTTGGTTACTCATCGCCCGATCAAGACTTGAACACAGAGATGGCTGCTTTTCCTCCTCCGCCCGTCAACACGATTGACTGGTCCAACGTGGGCTTCAAGGTCCGCGAAGGTAATACAACGATCTCTTCCCAAGAGCGCAATTGCTGATTACCTGGCACCCAGTCAACGGCCACATCGAGTCCACCTACTCGAGAACCACGCACAAATGGACCCCCCTCCGCTTCGTCGCCGACCCCTACATGCGCATCCACGGCATGGCGCCGGCGCTCAACTACGGCCAGCAGGCCTACGAGGGCCTCAAGGCCTTCCGGACCCCCGGCGATGAGGCCATCACCATCTTCCGCCCCGACCGCAACGCCAAGCGTCTCCAGCACTCGGCCGAGGTTGTCTCCATGCCCCATGTCCCCGTCGACATGTTCCTCGAGGCCGTCCGCGCCGCCGTCGCCCTCAACGCCGAGTTTGTGCCCCCCCACGACACGGGCGCTGCTCTCTACATCCGACCCCAGCTCTACGGCTCCAGCGCCCAGCTTGGCCTGTCAGCCCCCGAGGAGTACATCTTTGCTGTCTTTGTCATCCCCACCGGCGTCTACCACGGCGCTCACCCCGTCAAGGCCTTGATCCTCGAGGACTTTGACCGTGCTGCTCCCAACGGCACTGGGAACGCCAAGGTCGGTGGCAACTACGCGCCTGTGCTGCGCTGGAGCGACAAGGCCCGCGAGGAGGGCTTCGGCATCACGCTGCACCTGGACAGCGTCAAGCACGAGGAGATTGACGAGTTCAGCACGAGCGGCTTCATCGGCGCAAAGGTCAGCGGCGACGACGTTACTCTTGTTGTCCCCGACTCCAAGTGTGTCATCGACAGTGTCACCAGCGACAGCATCCAGGAGATTGGTCGCAGCTACGGCTGGAAGATTGAGAAGCGAGTCATCAAGTACTCGGAGCTTAAGGATTTCAGCGAGATTTTCGCTGCCGGCACCGCTGCAGCCCTCGTCCCCATCCGCTCCATCACCCGGCGCCACGGTGGCCAGGACGAGACTCAGACCTACATCCCTGAGGGCCAGGAGGAGCCTGGCCCGCTCTTTGGCAGGCTGCTGAAGCACCTCAAGGACATCCAGCTTGCCAAGGCTGAGGACCAGTTCAACTGGCGCTTCCCCGTCAGCGCGAGGGACAAGGAGGTTGAGGGGGCTGCCAACGGAGGACGGAATGGCGATGCCACTACGGTGGATCAGATGGATTAGATGAGGCAATCGAGCACGGATATCAAGGCGAACGGCTTTTGTTTATAGTGAGCATCTGGAAAACCCGGCACAGCCACTTATGGGCTGGTATCAAAACAGCCCCTATTCCATCCACTGTTCGTTCAGTTGTCTATGCTCGCAATACTCACCCTTCTCGTAGCCCAACCCCATCACCAACCCGAGACCGTGTTTGCTCGCCCTCCCTCGGCTCGGCCCCGTACATGGGCGCCCCGTCAGTGGGCAGGCGACCGGCTCGCCGCATGGTACAACGGGGCAAACATTGTCGACTACCTGTTAGGGTCCCAAGACCCGAGGGCAGGGTGTAACAGCCGGCACTTCATATGGCTTTATATACCGCTGGGTCTCGTCCGACGCCGTGTGCGAGGGAGCCTGGGCTGGATGGGAGGCTCGAGAGGGATACTGTTACGAGGACGCGACGACGACAGTCAGTGTATGGCATGCTACCACGCGAACTGTGCTAGATAAAGGACCATGCGACCTGGCTCCCTCACCGGATCCCATCTTCCCACCAACGCAATCAACCACACGCCCAAAGCTGCCGCAATGTGCACCTACTCCTTCCAGCGCATGGTGTGCTGCTGCGCCAAAGGCCCCGAATGCCCGCAGATGGCGCGCGGGCGCGCGATAATCGGCGGCGAGGCCTTCCACTACATCGACATGTTCTACGCGGTGGACGACCTGGGCTCCGCGTGCGACTACCAGCGCCGGCTGTTCGGGCGCAACGCCGGCCCGACGATGCACTGTCCGCGGTACGCCTTCGACGAGAAGAGGATCATCAAGGGCAGCTATCGGAAGAGCGAGCTGGCGTGCGTCAAGTGCGCCGAGACGTGTGCGCCGCCGAGCTGTTCGTGGCAGGCTCCGGGGATGGGGGAGGTGAAGGAGGAGGTCAAGGGGTGACGAGAGACATAGGAGAGACGTATTAATGGGAGGGATTTCAATGGGATTCATTCTTCAGTCTTGGTATTTTGATACCGTGCAGGAAGGCCACTGACCGGGATGGGAAACTTGACTATCATTCACAATGCAGAGGGAACAGTCTTCAAGAGAAGTTGACAATTTCAGTCTCATCATATACAAACCATTTCTGTCTTACTGCCCGTTAACACCGTTCCTGTCTAGAGCCTTGTGCATGCCTTTCCTCGGACCTCCGTTTTCATCACAAACGCTCCGGCCCTTGTTGGCAACTAGGCCGTTAGCGAGCTTATTCTTCTCGTCCTTGGCCATGCCATTGTGCGTGCCGTTGAACCGCATGTTTGCAATGCCATCGTAACCCTTGATACCCGTTGACTTCTCCAGCCGCTCCGCAATCTCGGGGTCAACCTCTCGGAATATGGCCATCTGTCTCTTCAATGGCTCTTGCTGCTTGCAGAGCTGCATCTTGCCCGTAACGTTAGTGATGAAGCGCTCGCGGGCGGGCTCATCAAAGACATTCCGCCAGAGGGCGCGCGGGGCGTTGAAATCCTCGGGGCGGATCTCGCTCAAGAACGTGATGGCCTCGCCGGTGAAGTGACCGTGCGTCTTGTCCATATCCACGGTCCGCTCACGGAACTGGATGGGCTCGATGGAGGAGAGGTAGTTGGGCCGGGCGCCCTGGTTGTAGAAGGCCATCTGTCCATCGCGCTGGAAGTTGCCCTGCTTGAAGCCCGTCCGTGATGCGTTCACGGGTAATTGCTGGTAATTGACGCCGAGGCGGTGACGATGCGTGTCAGGATATGAGAACAGTCGAGACTGCAGAACGGGATCGGCAGAGGGTTCGATGCCCGGGGGCATATGAGCAGGGTTAAAGGCGACCTGCTCGATCTCGGCAAAGTAGTTGACTGCATTCTCATTGAGAGTAAACTCGCCAACCTTGCGGCGGGGGAACTGCTTCTGCGGCCAGATGTGCGTGAGATCAAAGACATTGATCTTTTGCTTCTCCCACAGCTCCTCAGCCTCCTTGGGCGTCATGGTCTGGATCTCGACGGACCACTTGGGGTGCTCGCCGCGCTGGATGGCCTCGTACAGGTCCTTCTGGGAGTAGTCGGGGGAGTAGTTTGCCGAGTCCTCCTGCGTGATGAACTTGACGCCTTGCATGGACTTCATGTGGATCTGGGTGTAGACCCAGTCGCCGGCCCTGTTGACGAGCTTGAGGGTGTGGCCCGAGTAGCCGTGCATGAAGCGGTAGCCATCGGGGATTCCCCGGTCGCCCATGAGGATCATGACCTGGTGGATTGACTCGGGGTTCTGGGACAAGTAGTCCCAGAACATGAAGGAGTCGTCGGCGTGGGTGAGATGAGTCGAGGGCTTGATCTTAGTTAGCTACGCCGATATCAGGGGTTGCAGAGAGCATTCACAGATCTCTTCTGAGTGTGTATGAAATGCGGAAACTTGGCTGGATCACGCAGAAAGAACACGGGCGTGTTGTTGAAGACAGCATCCCACACGCCGTCGTCTGTTCTGAACTTGACCGAGAAGCCTCGCGGGTCTCTCGCCAGATCGTGCGAGCCAGACTCGCCGCCGACAGTCGAGAAGCGCGCAGTGACAGAGCATTTCTTGCCCTTCTCGGAGAAGATATCCGCGAGACACAAGTCGGGAATGGGGTCGGTGCACTCAAAGAAGCCATGCGCGCCGCTGCCCTTGGCATGGACGACGCGCTCGGGAATGCGCTCGCGGTCGAAGTGCGAGAGGAGGTCGATCAGATGGAAGTCCTGCAGCAGAAGCGGGCCGTTCTCGCCGCAGCGCTGGGACTCGTAGGGATGGGGCATGGGGACTCCATTGCTGGTGGTGTAGATGGTGTCCTTGGACGACGCCTGGCGATCTGCTTCGTAGGAGGTAAATTGGCTGGCCACGTGGGCTGCGAAAGACGTGTCTGCTGTTCCTGGAGCCATGGTGTGTGTGAGACTGGATACTTGATGCCGGAATCACACCAGGCAAGGACTCTTTTAAGCGTTTCCTTCGTCCTGTCATGGACCGGTTGTTTAGCATCATCATGTTGCCTCCCATCGCTGGCCACTCGTCTATGACGCGGTGAGCAACGCAGAGCCTGGCGGGCTTCGGGAATATACATGACTATCGGCATGGCTATGATTGGCTCATTCATGCAAGATGCCGTATTTGTAAGATGGATGATGCGTTCCTGGTTCGGCGTCCAAGTCGGCATTTGGGAGGACTTCAGTGACATCATGACAAAGCATTCCATGCCGCCTATGCGTGGCGGCCGATATAGGAAACTGCCATACCTGAGGCAGCAGGCTCATTGTAAGGATGACATATTGGGTGTTTGTCCCAGAGCTAAGAAGGGTTCCAGACAACGGTATAAACACGAGGGTTTGACCGGGAACTGCTAACGTATGAGGAATTGCCACAGCAACGTCATAAAAGTTATGATTCGCAGTCCTCGGTCGGAATTATGTATAACCGACTTCTCGAATGGTTAATACAGTACTCTGTACGGATATAATCCATGCTAATTGGTTTAACTACTAATCACGTTTGGACTTGGCTCTCACACATGTGGAAGAATATACGCCTGAATTGCTTCAATTGATCCTCTTACCTCTGTATGATCTATCCCAAGCCATCTATCCCAAGCCATCTATCCCAAGCCATCTATCCAAGTCATCTATCCCAAGTCATCTATCCCATGCCATCTATCCCAATCCATCTATCCCAAACCCCGAACCATGCGGCAGCCAGCTGTCATCAAAACATAGGAAAGCGCAGAAACACAAGCACTACAAACTCACATCTCCTCTCTAGTCCTCTTCCCATTCTGACATCAAGAGGACGTTCTCGTCAAGGAGCGAAAAGGTCTCACCACGCTTGTACTTGGCAAGCTGCTGCTGCCACTCCGGAATACGATGCCCCAGCTGAAAGACATGCTTCAAGAGCATCTCCCAAGCCGGCTTACCGTCCACCTCGGCTTCGTGCTGGATCTGGAAGATAGAATCAAGGCACTCCTTGTACTTGCCAGCGTCGGCCTGGGCAAGATCGACGATGCGAGTGACTACCTCGGTCCAGTTCCGAAGAAGCGAGTGGTCAAATGTCATCTGCGCATAGCGAAACTCGACAGTCGTTGGAGTGTTCTCACAGTTTGCATTGGATGTGGTGGTTAGTGACGTACCTTGATGATTGCGCAGCGCCAGAGCGAGAGCACAGCGACCGGCTCCCATCTTGCGGATGGCTCGAGAGAGGTTCTGCAGCGACGGTGCCCACCAAACCTCGCGAAGCATGCCGAACAAGTGCTCGGGATCGTTGTTGTTCCAGAGTCCAGGCTTCACGGTCTTGATCGAGGGCACGTGGGAGACCAGGAGCGGGTTATCGCCCAGATCCGTGAGTGCATCGCACGCAACTGCCGAGGACTGGTTGATGGGCTCGGCATCCTCGTTGCCCACTCGACACGGCGCGACGAAGCGGAGGAGGATGGTGTCTTCGAGAGCCATGACGAGCGTGACGATCTTTTGGGCGAGGAGAAGGGTCATGCCGCTCTCAACCCCGACGTGGACATGCAGCCCGCAGGACTCGTCGACTGTGATCTCCGCCTCCATGTTGCGAAGACTCGAAAGGAGCGTCTTCATCGTGGGCATCCCGGAGCGCAACTCACCTGAGTGAAGGATGGGGCTGGTTATCTCGACGCCAGGCCAGTCCCTCCTCGCGTTGACGGGATGGACCGGCATGAGGAACTCCATCTTGACCAGGAAGCAATGGTTCGTAATAAGAGAGCCAGCGGGGACGTCAAAGTGTCCAGAGACGAGGCGGAGGCCGTCAACCTCGATCGCGGTGCCGTCCGGAGCGTCAGAGCAAACGGAGCATGATTCAACAGGGCGATGGGTGCACTGACAGCCGATGGGCAGCGACGTAGACTGCGCAAGCAGCTCGGCAATGTTCATCCTCGCGGCGGCATGCGGCACTGATTTCCACAGGGGCTTGGAGGCGGGGGACATAAACTCCAGCTCGATTCCAACGGTGATGCCTTGCCACTGGGGAGACATGGTGATGTATCCGGACTACGCTGTCGGCGATCTCGGAGGAAATCCAGAAGTCTTGCGGATGGCTTCACAGGCCCCAAAGCCTCGCAATTTATATCCATCCTGCCGCCGCGCTGTTCTTCACTGTTAGTGTATCACCAGCGACATCATGTTGTGCATCACGGCTGTCCGCATGTGCAGACCATCTCTTGTTCAACCACATGCTGTGTCGCGATTGTGCGTCTTGGTGTTTTGGAGGAGAGCATGGTAAACAATGGATCAGGGGCAGGACAGAGCACAAGGACCATGTTTGCTTTTGTCGGTTCGGTGCGAACATGTGGTCCAGTCCAGGGGTGTCTCTGCCGAACAAGGCGACAGATGGCTCCTTGTCGGCAAATCACTGGACGTCAACTCGGGAAATTACCTGTTCAGGTGAGAAAAAGCAAAATCTTCATCTAGCAAGCATCGTGCCTCAAAGAGCCCTATGATTCCCCGTACGAACGACCCCAGATCTGCATAAGTGGATCGAGATCATCGTCCCGGAGCCAGCTCACCTTGGCAAAATACCTTCCTGAATTGTCCAAATAGACGACGTGGCTGGCGAGTCAGTCATTATACCGAGTTCCGTGAAACCCCTATATAATACGAGCTCTCTGCAACCCAAGAAGGGTTCCTTCGGGCGTAGACAATAACCCACAATGCTATCAGTAAAAGCGCAAGGTACCCTATAATAGGTAGGCCATGTACTGTACCTTTACAAGCAGGCTAGCATCCCCAAGACCAGCTAGGCCTCGGGTTTAGTGCTGATGATGGCACCTTGAAAATCGCAATCCTTTACAAATAGCATGTACCCGGCGCGTTGTCCTTCCGTAACAGGGATCTAAATCCATCACGGCCCGGTTAAGGTTTGCGCTGGCCGGTCCTTAGTTCCTGCGTATACCGGCTCATCTTCACCAGCGTAGGGATAGAGACGATCGATCAGACGCGATCACAGGCTAAGAGACGCTATCAAACACGCCGTTCAAATGCACGGGACGAGAGGTATGATCTGGGACCTGCTAAAGACGTTGCAGGGGAAAAGCGGTGGATCTTGACGATAAAGCTTCCTGACTGCGTCAAGCGGATGGCCGATCTTTATTCCAGCCAGCTGGGTTGTCATTTCAGCTGTCAACTGTCAAACGGCATACTGAGACACTTTACAAAGCAAGCAAGATGCACGGTAATTAAAGCCGACTCCTCGCTCAGTGACTGCTGCCATGGGAATGCTGCAGAACCGGTAAATTATCAAGAGGCCTTTTCATGCAAGATTACCCATGCGCTTGGGCGGTTCAGGCCCAATAGCCGCCCTGGTCGGACTCTGCATCAGCCACAAAGACTCGGGGATGACTGCCAAGAGAGAGAGCAATGCCCACTAAAAAGGCGGGGGAGAAGATGCCGCCGGACTGGCTGGGGTTTCGTGTTTTATGGCTTACGCCGTCCGCTGGCCAAAGCTCCCAAGTAGACCGCTCCAGCCGAGAGATGCTGCGATGCTGCAGATATCTCGATGCAGAGCACGTGCGTCAAGTCGTTGTGTGCGGGACGGCATCGCATTGCCGCGAGAGACGACGACTTGAGGCGTTTGGAGGCATGTGTCATAAGGGCACAGACTGTCGAGCCTTTGAGGCAATGAGAGCATCAGAGTTCTTCTAGAGGGCTTCTTGCAAACCCTAACGCCAGTCACGGGAAAGCAAGACACGTGGTTTCCAAGGCGTCGAAGCTGATTGTCTGCAACGGCCCAATGAGGATCAAGCACCGTTGAATCTTGATTGTCACAGTAGCCTCTCCACGGGGTGCTAACCCACTTCATCGACTCTGGAAAGAAACCACAATCTGATAGCCTGGGCTTTGGGCTTTGCAATGAAAGGTAAGTAATTTGATCCTCTTGGCTGAAGGACTCCTCAGCGATCGACGACGCCATGTCCCTTGGCCAAAGTATATATTGGACCCTGGTTCCTTGCCAACGCCGGGCTCGGGGAGAGCCCCCAAGATCCCCGCCTCAGGCCTGAGCCTTAGCCACATGCTCCTCCTCCATCGTCACCAGCTGCCGCTCTAATTCGTCTCTCGCGCAGATCTGCGCATCTCGTCGTTGCAAATCGGCTGCGGCCCCTGTCAATACCGGCAAGCCCACGTCCAGGGGAGCGAGTCATTTGGCTGACTCGTGAGCGCTGTTTCGCAGCTTCTTCAGCAACTCCCGGCCTTGGCTGACCAATGATTACTCCATTCGCCGCCGTCAACGGATGCAAATCAAGCCGCCCCAGACGAGACATTCCCCAGACCCAGTCTTCAGCCGCTGTCAGAGCGTCCTGTGCAAAAGTCGGCGGCAGGCAGCCTGGTCCTGGCCTCGCCCGGACCTCTTCACCATCGAACCATGATATGCGCCACCGTTGTTCCTCATTACGTAGCAGCAGTGCTACCTACATCAAACTGGCCCTGCTGGCCTAGCATGAGGCCTAGCATGAGGATTTGGCCCTAGGAGCGGGAGGATTTAGGTGTCGAGGGTCAACCTGGATGCTGGTCACCGCCAGGGACCGACACGGCACGAGGGACGCAATGGAGGGCTCCAAAGTTCTGCTGAAGACGGTACATATTCTTGACGCTTCCCAATCTGCTCGAGGCATGAAATGAAGGCTCTCGGGCCCTTCTTCTGTCTCTGTTCTTTGTTATTCCTATTCCGTTTCCACTCACAACCCTCGCGCCAGCATTCTCCTTAAACATCTTGGCCATACAGAAGCGCCACCCAGTTGCTCAACCCCAACCGCGATGGGGAATAAGGGCTTTGGGTCAGGGACCGAGGGGACGTCCCAGATGGCCCAGACGATCATCCTCGTCTTCCTATCCATCTCCCTGTACAACGTCATCGAGCTCACCTTTATCATCTTTGGCACGTTTAAACGACACTCGGGCCTTTACTTCTGGGCGTTTCTGATCGCCACGTGGGGAATTCCCATATATGACGCTGGCTTCCTCGTCAAGTACTATGCTCCATCATCAGTTGGTTATGTTGCTGCCACGGGCATCTCGGTGGGGTGGGTGGGAATGGTGACAGGCCAGTCGCTTGTGCTCTACTCGCGGCTGCACTTGGTCCTGAGAAACCACTTTCGTCTGAAGCTGGTGCTCTACATCATTATAGTCGATGCCATCCTCTGCCACGGAGCCATCATTCCCATGATCTATGGCTCATTCTCGGGCAATCCCAGGATGTGGATGAAGCCGTACTCGGTCATGGAAAAGATCCAGGTCACCATCTTCTTCATCCAGGAGATCATCATCTCCAGCTTCTACATCTACGAAACGGTCAAGCTCATGCGGCTCGAGCGAGGCATGGGAAACATGAGGGGAAGCCGCCGTCTCATGAACCACCTCATCTACGTCAACCTCCTCATCATCCTCCTGGACGTTACCATTCTCGGCCTCGAATACGCCGACCAGTACGAGTACCAGACGTCATACAAGGCCTTTGTCTACAGCACAAAGCTCAAGCTCGAGTTCACCATCCTGAACCGCCTGGTGGAGATGACGACGGGCAGCAAGGACGTCAGCTCCGGACCTCGAAGCCGTATAGCAGGCACAGCGACAGGCAACAACAAGACCGGAATCGCCCTGGACACCTTCATCGACACAGCCTCCAAGGCTCCTGGCGACGTTTCGTACAAGGCTTATGCCATGGGCGGCGAGGAAGGAATCTCGGAAGGACATCGCAGATCACATCCTCGTGACAACGGAGTGATGATGACAACGGAGATCATTGTTCATCGAGAAAACAGAGGCGATGACGGCGAGAGCATAGGTCAGATATCATCATCGGGCGACTCTACGATCGGGATAGCTAAGGGGACATTTGATACAGAAAACTTGTCCAAGTCCTCATCCGAGATGCATCTAGCAACACGGGGCTTCTAGGTCAAACCTTGTTCTCCTCGGCATAACGTCCACAACATGGCTATTATACCCATTTCCTTTTATATACGTATGGTTAATACAGATCTAACGGTTAGAGCACGTCCCTCGCGGCAAGAATGTCACCAACGTCTGTGTCCGTTCCTCGTTAGCTGTCAAAGCCGGGAGACGCCACAATTGTCCGGCGTGAAACTATAGCGCCGAGTTTCGAGATAGAGACCAAGCCTAAGAAAAGCCGCGCAATTGGGTTCTTCTAGCGCTGGCTACGGTACTCGCTGCTGAAAGCGGGCAGTCTAGCATTCGTGCTGCCAAGCGAGCCTGTCTCGAGCTTATTTCCGTTAATAACCTGAAGCGGTTCCAGAGGCTTGGGACTAGTGGCTTGGAGGTCTTGACCGTTGGCTTCTAGTTCAGCTACCTGAATGCCGTGGGTTTTTGATGACCAGGAACTCGGCTTGGTGTGGTTATGACTTGGTGTGTTGGTGACAATTGTGAAACCCGCCATCTCTTACATGCAGAGTTATACCCTATATCAACATTAACACATAGGGTATGATCAACTACCATACGAAGGGTTTCAGGTAAGGCAATGTTGTGCATGAGCTGTGGAGGATCTCCGGTGCGGACACTCGCAGACCACTAACCTTGAGAGCGCTTCAGCTTAATTGCCTCACGTAGTGAGATTTTATAGCATTAAACTCCAGATAAGATTATCATGGCCGCATTATCTCACCATGTCTCACTGGAAAGAGGTCGGATACAGGGGTATGCCTGAATAAACACTTCACGGAGAAACAAAAGGGCCGCTACCAGGTCCTCGAAACAATGCAACCTTTGTCTCGCCGTCCAATAGAATAACATCCTCCCATCACGGGCTCGCGAAACAAACCGCTTCGGTCTCGAATGGGGTCTCGCGCCGGAGCCCACTACACACATCCGGCAGGACAGCCCGTGATTGTCGATTTATCAATCCGAGACCTCGATCTGAGCCAGCATCCTCCAATTGAACAGCGCCCCCCTATCACGAGGCTGTCGCGTGTCGGGGGATGTTGTACAGTAGTCGTGGGTGGTACTGAACGTAGATCCCACGTGGCGCGGGAGCACCATATAACTTTAGCTGTTTGCCATGGAGGGCCGCCTCGCATCTGGAGGCAGCTCTTTTGCCTATCGTCGATACCTCTGCGTTGCAATCATGGTTGCTTCCAGCTTCGTCAGCCTCCTGGCCGTCCTCATCCAGGCATGCTTCGTCAAGGCGGTGGACTTGGACGTCGGGGTCACCGCCTATACGGGCGATGTCCAGTCGGACTGGACTGCTGTCTACTACTCCGACCGCGAGCCTCTGCTGATTGGAAACGATGGCGGACCCGACAAGGGAGGGTTTCACGTCTACGATCTCGAGTCAAAGTCTCCTCTGAAGGAGGTGGCTGCGCGAACGCCCGGCCGGAGCAAGCTCGTCACTGCAGTGTACGGCGTTGGCGAGAAGGACCTGCTCGTCACTATCGCGCAGCCCGACTCGGTGATTCGCCTCTTTGAAGTCCCCAGTTTCGAGCAGGTCAAGGACGCAGACTTCAAGGTGCTCGGCGATTGGTCTGCGCTCTGCTCTTGGAAGAGCGAAGCCGGCAACGAGTACATCTACCTCTTCGGAAAGGGCAAGGCGGTGCAGCTGCTCCTCCGAGAGGCCAAGAAGTCAGTTGAGATTGTCGAGGTATGCATCCCACAGCGAAGCTTGAGGGTTCTCACTGACACGGCCAGGTGCAAACATTCCCCACGGGCTTTGAGGCATCTGGATGTGCCGTCTCGCGCTCCGAGTCGCGCATGTACGTGTCCGCGGACGACGACAAGGACATTTATGTATTCGCGCTCAAGGAATCGACGCAGGCGCCCAAGATCACCAAGTTTGGCGAGGCGGGCGACGACGTCACGGGCCTGGCCGTCTACGTCCCCAAGAAGGGCTCTGACTACCTCTTTGTCGCCCAGAAGGACAAGGTTGCCGTCTACGACTCCTCCTTCAAGCTCAGGGGCACATTGACTTTGACTGGGTATAAGAAAATCGAAGTCCAAGGCCTCAACATGTACCAGGCATCGACCTCCAAGTATCCAGCTGGCATTCTCACCTACGCGATCGAGTCGAAAGAGGTCAACGGCTTCGGCATCAGCTCGCTCGAAAAGGTCCTGAAGCAGCTTGGCATTGCTGAAAACACCAAATACAGCCCGCGAAATGTCGAGACTTACCCAAGGACAGAGCCCATCTGCCGCACCTGTGCAAAGAGCGGATACTGCCTCAAGGACAAGTCGCAAAGGTGCGAGTGCTTCGCCGGATTTGCTGGCAAGACTTGCGACAAGTACACATGCACCGACAAGTGCTCCGGCCACGGGAAGTGTGTCGGGCCCAACGAGTGCAAATGCGACAAGGGATGGGGAGGCCTGCATTGCTCGTTTCTTCTCGTGGAGCCAGCCTACGAGACCGAGTCGCGCCTCGGCGACGGGGATGACCCGGCGGTTTGGATCTCGCCCGAGTCTCGCGACAAGTCTCGCATCGTGACGACCATGAAGTCTGGCAAGGAGGCCGGGCTTGGAGTGTTTGATCTGGCCGGTAAATTGCTTCAGACGTTCCCTGCGGGCGAACCCAACAACGTCGACATCATCTACGGCTTCAAGGCGGGCGGTCGCAAAGTCGATCTGGCATTTGCTGCGTGCCGAAAAGACGACACACTTTGGTATGTGAACTGGTTCTAGCCCCAGCCTGCTCTCCAGCTGACGAGTCCAGCCTCTTTGAAATGCTGCCCAACGGAACCTTGGCCAGCATCCCCGGCGGTACCCAGCCCGTCGTCGCCGACTACAAGGTCTACGGCTCATGCACCTACCGCTCCCCCAAGACTGGAAAGCAGTATCTCTTTGTCAACGAAAAGTCGGCTCGATATCTGCAGTATGAACTCACTTCGACACCCGCTGGAGAACTCAAGACGACACTGGTGCGAGAGTTCAAGGGCGGCAGCGGCGGACAGGTCGAGGGGTGTGTCACCGATGAAGTGAACGGATGGATCTTCCTGGGAGAGGAGCCCTCTGCTCTCTGGAGGTACGGTGCCGAGCCTGACTCCAAGGAGGAGGGCGTTGCCATCGGAAAGGTCGGCGACGGGCACCTCCACGGCGACGTCGAGGGCGTCACGCTCGTCTACGGACCCAAGCCCGACAAAGGCTTCATCCTCGTCTCCTGCCAGGGCGTCAGCGCGTACAACGTCTACCGGCGCGCCGCCCCACATGAGTACGTCACCACCTTCACCCTCGTGGAGTCGTCCAACGGCCAGATCGACCCGGTCAGCAACACGGACGGCATTACCGCAGTTGGGGCTGCTCTCAACAAGGACTTCCCTCATGGGCTGGTTGTGGTGCACGATGATGCGAACCAGCTGCCGAATGGGAAGACCAGCGCGGAAGCCAGCTTCAAGATGATCAGTCTTGAGAAGATCCTCGGGTCGAAGGTGTTGGGTATGAAGGGGCTGCTGGATGAAGTTGACAAGAACTGGGATCCGCGGAAGTAGAGGGTAGGAGACTAAGCACGAGGTCTAGAGCAAAGATAATGATTGAGATGTGCAAAGTGTCGTGTGCATTCTGAAAACCTGGCCATGGCTCATGCCATTGACATCAAGTGTCGAACTTGCTCAATGGTTGAATGAACTAGGGGTGATCCCCGGGCCTGAGATCGGAAGACCGGCAGGGGCAACGTAACTCTCGTATCGATTGACTTCGGGTCAGAGCCCTTCCCCACTCTTCTATTGAGGTGCTATTGATGCTCAGTTGAGGCTCCGAGGGTCTGGATAGCCAAGTCTCGACCTGAGCCATGTCCCCACCCTGCGTGAACAGCAAGATCATCCTAGCCCAGGAACAGCCATATCCCCATGTCAAAGCAAGGTTTCCGCTTCGATATCATGGGCCTGGGCTGGAGTGATCCAATGAGGGTCAATTCTTTTCCAACCCAGGCTGCTCGGTGTTCCTTGTGATGTATGCTCGGCCATGGTTCCCGTCGTACGTAGCCTTGCCACTACTTCGATAAGATGCTCTGTCTTTCCTCTTCATTAGTATCTAGAACTCAATATCAAACGGGAGGAGTCGGCTGAGGCCATTCATTTCCATTCTCCCAGAGTTGACCATCAGGCTCAAGCGACCCGTCGGTGGAAGCGGTAACTGCTCGCCGAGGTAAGCAAGCCCAAGGCCCAGGACACCACGACTGTTGGAGCCGAAAGTATCACAAAGAAACTGCTCATGTGCCTGTGGTCAGGAGCGTCACGTTGGGAGACCCAAGCTGGGTGGCGTTATCTTGGACCGGAATTCTCTTGATGCAATATCCTCTCGGTCAGTGCGTATCGATCCCTTTCTCTCATGAAAAGCTGGGGTTTCAAAGGACGAAACAGAATCCCGGGGGGTATCATAGGCAGAGCAGCGACGTTGACACTGGCAAACAGACTGCAGGTAGCGTCTCGCAGATGCCACATGGGTTCATCTCGGGAGAATGCTCCTGCGAGCCTTGTTGGATCAAATATTCAGGCCTCCCTCTTTGCTTTGCGACAACGAGGCTCCGACTGTGAATGCCCCTGAAGGTATGCTCTCTACTGCCACCCGTCTTTTCTTTCCGAGCAGTGCAAATTGCCAAGTACACGTGCCTTTTGTTCAGCCTTTCCACTGTTCACTATTGGATTAGAGTCCGTGTTAGTTTCAAGTCGCCCGTTGGCTAGCCGTTGTAGCCGCCGACTGCCAACTTCCCCCTTTTGGGCGTCAATAGAGCCTCAATAGCCCCTGGCCGCATCAATAACCAGAACACATCAGTGAAAGAAAACGCACAAAACCGACGGCAATAGCTTGTGAACACAGGTCCACGAGCGGGATCCAAACTCCAAGATCGCCATGAGGGTCCTTGCATCGGACATCAAAGACTCCTCCGCAGTGCCTGCTTGCCTCGCAACCTCCCCAATTGGAAGCGACCAATCCAGCCCCAAGTCTATACTTCAATTGAGAACTCGGTCCATATACTAGAGTTGACCTGTCAAACCGGTACTGCAGTTGGCCATCAACGCCCAATACCAGCCGTCAATAAGCCGCACCGCCAGTATCACCAACCGGTCCTTGCTTCTCCCAGGCCAAGGCTCGAGATATCCCAATCGGCGTTGCATGTGTTCTCTCGGTGGCTGGCAATTCCTTTAATCGCCTCTGAGGAGTTCAGTGGTGTGAGGGTCGCGTGCGTGTTGCTTTGACTGCTCTGCTCAAAAGTGAGTGTTGAGGCGGCTTATTGACCGTCGCGGGGTCAATAGACTCAATAGACGGACGGCAACAACTCAACCAAGAAGGCCTGTGTGTTCGTCTGAACAACCAATTCGCCCTCAACTTCCATCGCGACGACCAGTCTATAAAGCAAGACTGAAATCTTCTCAATTCGCTTCTTCTCCAGGCTCGTTCCAACATCACAAGAAGGACAACGACAACACAACCTCACCTTCAGACAAGTTCCTGATACAAGAACCCAACGGGTACCTCTCGTTCAACACATCCCTTTCACTTCAATCGCTTCAAGACACTTTTATCCATACAACACTCGCCACGATGAAGTTCACTCTTGCTACCATGGCCTTCCTGGCCGCCACCGTCTTGGCCGCGCCCGCCCCTGAGGCGGAGGCCGACCCATGGTGCATGCGTCCAGGTCAACCCTGCTGGAAGGCCAAGCGTGAGGCTCTTCCTGAGCCCAAGGCCGAGCCTGCTCCCGAGGCAGAGGCCAACCCATGGTGCATGCGGCCAGGCCAGCCCTGCTGGAAGGTCAAGCGCGCCGCCGACGCCTTTGCGGACGCCATCCACACCTCCGGCGGTCTCGAGGCTCGATCTCCCGAGGCCGAGCTCAGCGAGGCCAAGCGAGCCGTCAACGAGCTTGCTGGCCTGGTTGCTCTCGCTGCGAGAGACGACAACCCTGACGACTACTACTACGGCTTAGGCCTCGAGAAACCGTTCACCGAGGAGAAGGAGAAGGACCCCAAGGCCAAGCGTGACGCTGCTCCCGAGCCGTGGTGTATGCGCCCCGGTCAGCCCTGCTGGAAGGCCAAGCGTGAGGCTGCTCCTGAGCCATGGTGCATCCGCCCCGGCCAGCCATGCTGGAAGGCCAAGCGCGCTGCCGAGGCTGTTCTCCAGGCTGTCAGCGACCCCAAGGCCAAGCGTGAGGCTGCTCCTGAGCCATGGTGCATCCGCCCCGGTCAGCCTTGCTGGAAGGCCAAGCGAGACATCCACGCCATCACGGCTGTTGCTCGCAGCATCGTCGAATCGCCCGAATAGGTAAGTTTCCCACACACTAGTACTTGATATACATCCTCTAACATGTTGCTTCTCCAGGTGTCTTCTCGATTCGACTCTCCGGTTTGATCGTTCGCTTCTGTGAAAGTATCGTCGGCAGTAGTTTATTTTTCGTTCCTCCCTATATGGATATCAACGAACAACACCAACAAGAGACATCTGGACACGCGATGACGGGCCACGCGGGGGATACTCTTCTTTCTTTTCGAATGCAGCTTTTTGATACTGCTGCGCAAAATTTTCTGGATAACGGCGGGAGACGCTGAGTCTGCCGCTCTTTTTCAATGCGATTCTGCCCAAGTTGAGGCGTGAAGTCGCGAGACGTGGCTGGGACAACCGTGTAAATAGTTTGCGAATGAACTTGATTGTCTCGTATTCGGTACACCAAAGTAAATGTTAATACCGCAGGTATAGGTGTAGCATGGATAGTTGTAATGTGAATGGCCCTCAAGGGTGACTCTGTCATCGACTCCAGTCTGCAAGCCTGCCTCAGGACGCACCATTGAATGGCAGACAAGACTGGAATCCATTGAGAGTTGGTTGGGACAGCTGACACTCGTCAGGCCGACGTGTGGTACTCGGAATTCTTGGTTGATATCTCATACGGTGCCTCTAATTTGAGACGGCATGTGAAGATAGGCCTAGTATCCTTCGAGGACGCCCAATGGCCGAGACGAGACTTGAGTCGAAGTGGCTTGAACACGGCTACGATGAGGCAATGGCTGTACTCAGGAGAGCACCAAGTCTTCTTAGCGATAACGGGACTGCGTCGATATTTCAGTTTCTCTCGACCATCAGCCTCGAGACAGCCCACGTCACAATACGCACAGTCAACAGATGATGCTACGTCAAGACATGTACGTTCAATCATTGCGATCCTCCCCATTAGCGCAAAGGCTGGGAAGCACCGCACCCAAGATTGTTCGCTTTTCTCTCCATTCTGTGTTCCTCGGGATCGGTGGTCTTGGGCGCAAGTCTTGCGACGCACCTCGCATCAATGTGTGAGAGAAACCTGAACGTGGTTTTTTGCGTTGTTCATATTTGAATGAAGAGAAAAGAAGAAGAGAGAGAGAAGGATTTTTTTCAGAAGTTTGCTTTTCTACGCGTGGTGGGGCGGAAAGTGGATGCCTTAGAACTCTGGTGCCTGAATCGCTAGGCCGCAGTTTGTCGGTCCACTTCCATGAGAGCATCCAGAGTCTTGATCAAAATTTACCCAAACAATAATACGTCAGCAATGCACAGTAGCTTGCATCTTTGCCCTGTTGATTCCCGTCAGACTCCTAGCCTCGAGGACTCACACGCACAGCTGCCTTCATCCTCAGACTGCAACATGTTCCGCGTGATACGACTTTGAGCGCGCTCGAATGGGCTTCACTGCCATCGCATCACCATGGACTCTTCTTGATCAACAAGACAGGATGGCTGTGCCTTTATCTGACCTCGAGTCGTTTGGGGCTTTCATGGCTGTTGCCCCAACTCTCTTCCGAGCATCAAGAAGCTTTATATTTCCTTGCAAGGGGAGGTACTTCCATACGGCCGTAGGTATGCTGCCATGTCACCCGACGAGCAGTACCAGGTTGTCAAGCAGAACATTGTCGATCAAGTCGACAACATGGCCCACATGCTGAACCTGATGTCGACTTGTCAGTTGCATTTCCAACCAGTATATACGCGATTGACGCCTGGCACAAATGCCATGGCTGCCAAGAGGAGAGGACGTAGAAGAGGGACCATGACTTGGCAGCGCATGATGAGATATCTTGATCGAAACGCCCTTTCAGAGCTGACTCGGTTTGACCCAGGGTGATTCTGGCACACCAGGCGGTTATTAACTATGGCCGCGAACCTAGTCACTATCACCATAGCAAAGAAGCCATTGGCCGAACCGTAACATGACAACCCTTGAGCAAGCAGTGAGCCACCCGGCCTTTGTGGCGAAGCTCATGGCGTCTCCACAAAGTCGCATGAGGCAGCAAATAACAGCTCATTCCAGTTGAGCTAACTCGGGTGGAGGTGCCGTGTTGTGGTGAAAGCTGAGCTTGGCTCTTCACTTTGCTGGTTTCTGTGGTCAAGCAACAAGATGTAGGTATGTATCGCCAAGACATCTACATAATGTGCACCTCTTGTGGCAGTGTATTGCTTCAAATGTCTTGAATCCTTAATAAGTAGCTCACTTCTCGTGTGAGTATTCACTTTTCCTTCGAGTGCCCAACCTCCCACCTTAGTTCAGCCTCCAGCTTCGGCTTACCTTGGCTGCCCCTCACCTGAGCTCACCTCATCCCACCTCACTCCTCCATCAATCTTCAGACGTCATCAACACCACATGAGCGTATCGAAACCATGGCTTCAGATCTGGCAGCTCGCATCGGCGGCCTGAACCCCTTCTCCAAGAACCGTCGCATCAACGACGAAGACTTTGGCGAGCAAATCGACAGCGACACCATCGCAGGCGGCGGCCACAGCGCGCGTCGCATCGCAAAAGACCTCAGAGTCAGCAACGCCCTGAGAGCCTTCATCGCCGACCAAAAAGTCCTGTCCAAGGAGGATGCCGGCGTCGACTCGGACGAGGCCACCAGCGCCCTTCTGGACTTGGTCAGCAAGCCGCACATCCAGGTCCCCCCAGAGCTCACCGACAGGTCGCACCCGTTGCCCGAGTACTTTATCAGTTCCAGCCACAACACGTACTTGATGGCGCATCAGCTCTTCGGCACGTCCTGCGCGACGGCGTACGACACGGCGCTCAAGACGGGCGCAAGGTGCGTCGAGATCGATGTGTGGGACAATGGCGACGACAGAGACGAGCCCAAGGTCACTCACGGCTACACTCTGGTCTCCAACATTCCCTTTCGCCTCGTGTGCGAAACCATCCGTGACGCGGTGGACAAAGAGGCCGTCGAGGCGCAAAACACCCCGGGTGTTCGTCCCTCGCCTGTCGTGCTATCCTTGGAGAATCACTGCGACGCTTACGGCCAGATGCGTCTCGTCAACATCATGCAAGACGTCTGGGGTGAACGTCTGCTGAGCAAGAGTGTGAGATACATGGGACACGAGGAGCAAGCTGGCTCTGGAGACCATGTCCGCTTGGAGGATCTGGGCGCTAAGATTGCTGTCATCGTCGAGTACCATTTCCAAGGCGAGCCCTCCGACAGCGACAGCAGCTCAAGCGACTCGGAAGACGCCGAGGAGGAAAAGCTGGCGCGCAAGGAGTACAAGGACAAGAAGAAGTCTTCTGAGCCCTCCATCATCATCCCCGAGCTTGCTGAGCTGGGTGTTTACGCTCAGTCCGTCAAGCCCATGGACAACTCGTGGTACGAAACCGGCGACCTCGCCAACGGGCCTCATCACCACCTAATCAACGTCTCCGAGTCTGGCCTGGCCGCCCATCTTCCCGAGCACAGCGCAGAAATTGCCCGCCACAACGCTCACCATCTCATGCGAGTATTTCCCAAGGGCACCCGCATCTCATCCACCAACCTCAAGCCCGTTCCCTACTGGGGCATCGGCGCCCAGATCTGCGCCCTCAACCTCCAGAACTTTGGCACCAGCAACCAACTCAACGAAGCCCTCTTCAGCGGCACCGACGGCTACGTCCTAAAACCCGCAGCCCTGCGTGCCGGCGGAAACGGCAAACTCAGCACAGGCCGAAGCAAGCGCCTCCGCCTCCACGTCGCGGGCGCCACAGACATCCCGCTCCACGGCGACTCGGAGGCCGACTCGATCAAGCCCTACCTGACCTGCACGCTCTACCACCCTGACGACATCAAGGGCGACGCGCCGAAGCGCAAGACGGAGCCGTACAAGCAGCACAAGCTGGGGTTTCTGCACCGCGGGGAGAATCCGCCGCCGACGGACCCGGTTTGGGACGAGACGCTGACGTGGGAGTACGAGGACAACGAGCTGGTGTTTCTGCGGATGCTCATCAAGAGCGATGATAGCTGGACGAAGAACCCCATGTTTGCGGTAGCGGCGGTGAGGTTGCTGTATGTTGAACATGGGTGGACGTTTATTCGCATGCTGGATCTGCAGGGGCATGAGACCAAGTGTTCAGTGCTTGTCAAATTTGAGATTATCGATGCTTGAGTTGGGCAGACTGATGAAATTACTGGCGAGTCTGTTGGCCATTTATGAGTATACGCTGTCGATAAGTATGTGTTTCACGAGATATGGGATTTATGAAGTTTTCGATTCTAATAACGACTGCTTGCACCCTTTCCTCAACTGCTTATCACCAAGTTGAGTAAATAACGGGTCAAATGTCGTTTATCAGTCTTCAATTGACTCGAAACTATCCTTTGCCAAAGGGAACTCGTTCTGTAAAAGCTAACGTTATCACCGCTGGCCCTGGTCATCTGTGGCGCTCACTACCAATCAACTCGACCGAACTCATAACAGCTTACTCACTCGTCACATCTCACTCGTCACATCACATGTCGATAATTAGTACGAGCAAGGCAGCTGTTGAGGCTTTGGGACGGACGACGAGGAGGGAGCTTGCACCGCTGTGCGTGCGCCTCGTGACGGGGAGTGTTTGGAGCGCCTTGTTCGTCCACGTCGGGAGTATCACCATTCTGGAGTGGAGTATCTACGCGCCGCTGAGGGAGTGGGCTGTCCGTGGCCTGCTCGACTACAACAGAGAACAGCCGCGAGCAGAAGGATGACTAGTGGGGGTCTGTAGAGCTTGACTATAAGCAGCTCGACAGCTCAGGCATTGGCTACTAAGATGAATTACACGACCATGTCATCCCAGCGATCGTAGAGCAAGACATCTCCCATCGAAGAGCCAAGAAAGATCGGTGTCTTAATAATCCGACGGGGCACGGAAGTCTCGTCTCTTTATCTGCTGATATTCTATACTCGGTGTATCCCTTCGCCGGCCGTGTCCGGCTGCTCCGGTGGGTCCGGCGCGGTCAAGTCTCCGGCCTTGATATCTGCCCGGCCCTATTCGGACTGGCATGCTGAGAACACAACGGTCTCATGAATCGACTTGAATCAAAGCAATCGGTAGAGGAGCATTTTTCTATGAATCTAAAACTGGTCTAGTCAACACCCAAGCAGCTACTTTTGTAATGCCCACCCTTCTCAACCGCATTACCGACGCGTAAGGATAGCACCTAATGACGAGACAACTCAAAGCTCGATTGGCACCAGATATAGCTCTTACTATTATCTATCACGGCATTTAGTTTCCCGAGTAATAGCTCTCAAACTCCTTTATAATCACGCCATTACAAATACGGCTCTACTTGTTCGACTCTCACAACCTCGTCAGCTTAGCATCCGAATGGCCTCGGATGTAAGTTGCGTCAGCCAGCCACACTCCCCATCCCTTAAAACAATAAATCCATCCCCAAACCAAACCCATCCAACTCCTCACAGAAATCTCTCACCACATCTCCTCCCCATTCAACCTCTACACCACCATGGCTCTCGTCTTCCTCGCACCCTTCCACCTCCTCTCCTTCTCAACCCTCCTCGGCTCCCAACTCTACCAGACCTTCATCGTGACAAAGGTCGCCTTCCAAAACCTGCCCAGGAACCCCTACGTCAATTTCCAGAAACGCATCTTCCCGATTTATTTCCACGGCCAAGCGCTGCTGCTCTTCCTCGCCGCCGTGACCTTCCCGCCATACGGTCCGCTGTCGCTGGTTGGGAACAAGCGCGATTGGATCCCGTTTGCCATCTCGGGTGTTGTTTCGGCGTTGAATCTTTTGGTTTTTGGCCCGAGGACGAGGAGGTTGATGTTGGACCGTGTTGAACAGGGTAAGTGAGCTCTTGAGGCTCCATGTGAGAGAAAGCTGACATGACCAAGGGACCCTGGATGCAAAGGCCACAAACTTGGAGGGGCCGAGTTCTGCGATGCAGGCTCTGAAGAAGAGATTCGCAAGTGCGCATGCCATGTGCATTCATTTGAACTTGATTGGTCTTGGTGCTCATCTTTGGTACACTTGGAGATTGGCTTCTCGTCTTCAATTCCAGGATGCTTCACTATGACCGGCGACAAGTGAACAGCACAGTACTCTGAGATGATTGAACTATAGAGACAGGCTCTCGCCGTTCGAAAGAGAATTGAAGCGATTAGTTGCATACAATATGATAGAGTACATAGCATTTCCTTCTCTGCTTCCTCTCAATTGCAACCTCCTCCTCTGCTTCATCCAAATGCTTCCTTGCACTCGCCGCCTTACTCACCTCCTTCTCCGTGCCGATAAACTTACCCGTGGCAACCTCACCCCTAGTTCTCGCATCAGTAACTACCACTCTGGGCCACTGCCAGAGCGAAATACATAGCCGACACGCCGAAGCGTTGATACTTCGCGAGGAGATACGCTAATTAGCACTTATCCTGCTCGAGGGCGACGAACTTATCGCGCATGTGATCGTCTGACGAAGTCGTCCAGGTCCGGCCAGATATGTAGTAGCCGAAGATGCCGGCGAGGTAGACACTATTGTTTGAGGGTTCTTGGGCTTTTGACTAGGCGCGGAGACGTTCGAGGTATCTGGGTGTCGAGTAGTCCATAGAGATATTCCTCGAATCCAAGGTACTATTACATCACAGAGAAATAACAAGGAATAATATCTAAAGTCACCACCTTGCCGTTCATTGAGTTTGTTCAAGGCTGTTGTTCTCCGGTGAACACGGGTCGTTGTGGAGATTCCTACGGAACTTAATCCCGAGAACGGATCCGGGCTTCGACCCCGGACTCCCTTCCGATATCCTCGCCGGACCCCGTGTTTCTACCGAATTGACTCCAACACATCACTCACGGAACCTTTCCACTCATGTATGACATGGACTCGTAAACTTACAGAATGCACCAACCGAATGGAGGAATTAACAATGCAATTGCCCGTCAAGACCTATCGCCAATCTCCTTCGCATCTTTGTCAACCGGAATACAACCAATGAATATCAAACATCCGCCCTCGCTTTTGATCGGGCCATGCCGAATCGCGGGCTTTCAGTACGAATAATGGCCCTTTTCCCAGCCTGCTGCAGTTTTTGGTTGTACAGGTCGACCCTCCACCATGAAGATTTCCTCAACGTAATCGTACACAAAGACATCCTGCTGGGCACGTACGCCCCTGCCAGCGCTACAGTGTCGTTCGTCGGCTTGTCTAAGCACCGTGATTAAGAACGAGCTCGTTGACGCCCGGTTCAATAGGAGACCAGCTACAGTTATAAGTGGTGGCGGGGTGGAATCAAATTGCTCCATGATAACTCGTCGTCAACTCTCAGGATAGTAGCACAATGTGGTCACAAGGTATGAGTCATTTTGAGCCATTCGGCTTTAAAATCATGGCAAGGCAGGACTATGTTGTTAATAAGCCATGATGACAAATGAAGCAACGACAATGACGGATAAATCCTATTACACTCTTGTTGCAAAGTGAGCATCAAGATCATGGTGTAATCGCCATCTAGACAAACAGGATCAAGTCGCCGGCAGCAAAAGAGACTATGTTCAAAGAGAAATACAACCCAAAAAAAAAGGCAGACAAAGCACAACGGGGCTGGTGCTGACCAAGATGAAATGAGGCCTGCAACCTAGGCAAACAGCGTCGAATACAACCGCACTAGGACAACGACGAGCCACGCGAGCTGCATCGACCTTATCGTTTGTGGAACAAAGACAGCGCGGTCCGCGACCTGCTCGCAACAGAGGGAAACGGAGAAAAGAGAAGCCCAAGTGATCTAAGCTGGGGTCGAGATCTGCACTCTCACGCGGAGCTGAAATTGTGACCGTCCACTCGGACGCCAGCGACACTGAGGCCTGAAGAGTCATGAGGAAGCTAAATAATAACGGCAAGTTGCAAGCGAGACGTTGTCGGACTGCCAATCGGTTCATGAGGAGCGCCAGTCCTAGACGGACGTATGGCTTGAGTTGTCTCATGCCGTGGCATGGAATTGCTGGCTAGTTTTCCGGGGCGGTAAAACAACGGATAGGGACATGGATAAGCACTTGATGGACAAGTAAGGCTCGAGGGTCATCCTACAATCCCAAACACGTTGTCAAGGCTAGCAGCCGTCTGACTCGGAACCTGTCAAGGCAGACCGCCGATCAGACGGCTTAGAGCGTCACCTGACGGACTGAAGGAAGCAGGATAGCATCGCGGCGGCCAGCTGTTGGTGGAGCGGGGATATATGTTGCACGAGCGGTTGAGACAATGCTTCCGGCGATCCATAGACCCTGAAACGCAGCCCGGAGGTTCGGGTGCTGACTTATGTGTCGCTGCTATTCATGGACAGGTAGCTGTCTGTTGCTGCACCGTCATTGGTGAGTAAGTCGACGGACCTTTTGCCCTGCAGGAAAGATCTTCCTTAGGACAGCAATTATATCGACTGATAACTTTCCAGGATAGTGCCAAGTTTCAGGATCAATGACTGTCATGATGCTGCATTTGAAAGCACCCAGGCTTCGTGGGACTTGAGACATGTGTGTTAGTGTTGTGGCATGAGTAGAAGTCGAAGTGGTGAAACGAATCGACGGGAAAGACAGCCGGCGTCAGCCACCCGGTGAGGTCCCAGCTTCGGATTCAGCTCCGGGCTGAGACTCCAACTGGCTGTGGTGGTCAACTTGTCACGAACCTCCTGTCCACCGCCAGATTGACGTTTTCTATCACGGGGCATAGCCAAGAGGTGTGGGCGGGGCGGCATTCGCCAAGTGGACTGAAGGATAGAACGAGAGAGGCATTTCCTCGAGAATGTGGGACGGACGAGGAGCGAAGAGAAGGGGATCAGCGGTTCAGGGGAAGATGACAGGCTCGCAGGAAGCCGATCAAAGACGGCGGCCACTAGGAGATGTTTCAATGCCGCCGCGTTGTTGCGCAAATGGTATCTTGCTGGGGTCGATAATCTTAGGTTTGTCGGTGTGTCGTCTTCTCTCCTGATCATCGTGAACATCCTCGGACCAAAGCGGCAGAGAAGAAGAGGGGAAACTGATAGATAATCAACACTTGTGATGTTGAAAGATGAGTCGTTGCCAGCGTGAGATTCGAGATGGAGCATGCATTGGCCCCATCCCACCTAGGAATCCCACAAGGACCCCTAAAAAGCTCGGCCGAAAAGGGAACCCCGACGACGACGCACCCAGTCCGTTTCATGGCAAGGCGAGCCAGGGGCTGGGGCCGGGCGAGACATGACGTCGGGAGTCAGGCCAGAGGCCAGGATGAGCTCCCCGGATATTATAGATGCCATTATGAAAGCTGGCGTATCGCCGTGCCTCTGCAAAGCCCCTGGTTGAAAGAAACTTTCACGATGACTTCACTGTCGACAAGCTCCGACCTCGTTGTGGGGAATATCCAGGGTGGTCGCGACATCAACGGTTTAGCTGCGGTGTCGTTAATGCCAGGATGAGAATATCTTTTCAGTCGGTTGCTACCGTGAACCACTTTTTCCAGAACATGTCAGACGGAGCCAGGAATGACGAGGACATTGCGATATGCAGGCCTGGTTGGTTTTATGACAAGGAAAGGCGATGATCACCGTCTGAGGGGGCCGCGGAAAAGTCCTGTACAGGACAGACGGTGACCGTCTTGGGCCGTGCCCGTGTGCGTGAGAGCAATGGCGGTTAATGATTGGATCTCTGAAATACGGCCACCGTTTCGGAGGCCATTGATCTCGTCCAAGACCTTGCAAGACCTGACACCTTCGAACCCGTTGACGCGGAGGGTTGCAGATCCATGACATCAGTTTGGCCGAGGGGGGTCCAAGGACCCTTGTTGCTTGGCGGCTCCTTTTGTTTCCGAGCGAGGACGGCGCGAATGGTAACCTGAAGGCCATTGTGTGCGAGGCATGGCCTGGATGGGAAACCAAAGATTTCGATCCATTCCTCGAGCGCGGGAGAGCTCAGGCTGATGTGCAGCAGGAAAAGCCGTGAACCGTCGATGGCGTCGATAACTCACATAGACTGGCCAGTTGTCGCATCCCAACGTGATGCAGTGTAAGTGCAGCTCCGATACTTGGGGAACCCTTGGGCTCGGAATATTTGCTGCTTGCTCCGCGTAATCAGGCGGAGCTGGAAGATGATCAGATCAGCCTTGCTGGTCGGTAGCTGTTGTTTTCTCGCCTACCAGAAGTGTTTCTTTGGGCGACCCTTCGGTCAAAGATCCGCATCTGCCCCGTCGCAGAAGGTGAAAATCTATACCGAACTCGGTGAACTGACCAACACCGCTCCAAGGAAGAGTGGGATGAGCAGCAGAAGACAGTAGGAGGCACTGTATAATAGGCGCGCATTAGGCATTCTGTTGCGGTGCGGAAGCGCTGCAGTCACCTGCGACGGGGTTGGTGTTTTGGTGGGAGGGTCCATGATGACGAGAAAACGACGGGCAACAGCCAAAGACGGGACGATCGACCAGCGGTAATGACAGGGTGAAGTTCAGGACTCGGCCGACGATCTTGCGCAAAGAAAGGATGGATTCATTGGCCGACGATGCTTGAAGGAAACCTCGAAGTGGATAAAGGATGGAAGACGGTGCCCTGTACCCTGCGGTACCCAGCGAAAGCTGGCGCAGTGGGAAACCCCTAGCGTTTGGGGGGTTGCCAGCTGCTGGGCAGCCTTAAGACCCCTAAAGTCCCTCTGAGGCTGAGTTACGGATAAGCCCTCAGCAAAGCTCAAGGCCCAGCGCAGGAGGGCACAGTACATTCTTGGTACGGTGCAAGGATGCCTGCCCACTCAGGCAGGCCTCAACCGACTCCAGCGCAAGGGCCAGCAATTGCGTCACAGACGCCGATCAGCCAAATTTGCAGCCTTCGCACGGGAGGCTTGGCCTGGGGCATTGAGGCTCGGGTTGTTCCCTGTGGCCGTCTGGCTGGCAGAGGCCCTTGGATGGTTGTTTTTCCAAATTAAGCAGGCAGGGGATTGCCATTGTAGCAGCGAGGGTTTTTCTTGCCTACAGCATAACGACTTTCACCTCCCCTCGCCTAAGAGCGACAATCCCAATAACGAATGCATCGTGAGGTCAACACTGCGAAAGAACCTTGGGTAATGACCGCTATCTCACAGTACGTACCGATCCACGGCGCGCCTTTTATTGGGGAGCAGCCGACTCGCGTGGGCGCCAGGTAGCGCTCAGGTAAGTTCGTGCCACTATCAGGCTGCTGCGCAGTACGTACCGTGATGACAGACGCCAGAGGAGCGAGCGTGCCCTGGAGTACTAAAATGCAGGCAGCCAAAGAAGTACAGCTCTCCTCACACGAGGCCCGGGCGATACTTGTTCAGGGAGAGCTTCAAGCGTACCGAGGGGTGCCGATCCCAAGTCTCATGAATCCCTGCTCTGTCGTCACTTTCCTCTTCTGGGCGAATCGTCCTTGCCCGTCGACAAGCGGTCCCAGTGCATCCCAGAACCGTTCGCTCTTTCCAGGGTCTCCTCGCCTTCCTTTTTCCTCCCACCTCCGCTGCGACTGCCGGATTGACGTAGACGGGCAGAATTATTCTACAGTACGTGGTGGCCCCTTCCCGACCCTTAGCTACGGTAAATTATCAATTCACGAGAAATCCACTTTACATTCCCATCCCCATTTCGCCTTTTCTTTCCCCTCTTTCCTCTGTTCCCTTTTGTGCCCTTGACTCGCTCCTTTTGTCTGCCGGCCGGGTTCCTCTTTCCTGCCACCTGCCTGCCACATCAAAGAAGGGTCCTCCAGCCTGCAACCGCGTGTCTTGCCTCCTTCTTGCCATCGCCTTGGTCGTTTGCAACTTGGAACTTGCTGGCTGCTTCACGTTGTTGCCACTGCTGGGGTTGGTCTTACAGACTTTTCCTCCCGTCTTCGTCATTCTCTTTTGATTCATCCTCGTCTTTTCTCCCGGTTTTTATTCTTTCTTATTATTACTGCTGGCCATTATTAGAAGGATTCAGTAACACTTGTTCCCCCTTCGATTATCTGCTGCTTGCTATTGCTCGTTAGTCAACCCCCCCCCTCGTCACCCCTCTATATCCTTGCGCTTGTTGGTGTCATCTTGCTTTTTTATTTTATCCTGCAGCCCCTACCAATCTCCAGTCTTTGATTGCCCTTTGTCTCTTCAATCCACTGACGCTTCCATTGCGCTTGCTGCAGGGTCGACACCACCTCCAAGTCAAGCAGCCGCCACCCTCGCATTAAACGTACCACCTGCCTCGATTTAGCAAGCAAGCTAGCACGCACTTAGTTGGGCTGCTTTTCCTGTCTTGACCGCCGTCCACTGCCATCATTACCACCCCCCAGAGACTTTTTCTCAATTGCAACGATTCTTCAGATACATTTCACTTTTTCAGCCAAGAAAACCAACATATCCACGAAAAGGCGCTGCCAGGTCGAGCTCTCTCAAGCCACCTATCCTGTCGCGATCGATTCTCGAGCCTCCCACGAGTTCACTTGCGGCTAGTCTCCCGGCTTCTCCGTCTCCGCCCTCCCGGAGGCACTCTAGAACAACACACCAGCCTCACCACACGACTCAAGTGGATCCAGAATCTCTGGTGTACTTCCCAGAGCGCCGCACTACAAGATCGAGACCCTTGAACCACGTGAACTATCGGGACTCGACCTCTTTACCCCTCTCCGCATCTCTCTTCTCGACGACAAAGTCCACGCGACCTGTCCCTCGAGACTCATACTCCCCGATATCTCTTCTCCCTCGATTCATCAAGTCTCGTCTTTCGCCTCGGCCAATTGTGCGACTCAACTTCTGTCATATGTCCCGGTAACATTGCGGTTTGAATGCGGTGATAACCCAGTCTTCTCCGTGCGACAACTGACGGCATTTACCCGACTTGTTCGCCGATCGACTCAACTATTCAATCCACATTTATATATACTGCCATGGCAGACAATAGCGATCCTCGGGCTATTGCCTCGGGACAGCCCCATCCCATTGCACGATCCGACTCGTCATCATCTTCCGAAAACAACGAGCCTGTCATTCACCAGCCTGTTCCCGTACGACCTGGCCTACCCACTCGAAAAAGCAGCGGTACTATGGTCGTCCCTCGCGACAGCTTAGCAGTTGGTCCTCACGACCCTGACTATGGTCCGGATGACGTCAGGGCAATGAGTCCCAGAAGAACAAGCGAGGATCTGGACAGGATAGGCCAGCAAGCCCGGGAAGAGATGAGAAGGTGAGTCACGAGCGAATACTGCATCCAGTGCCAATACTGACTCTCGCAGGCACGCCAAGGCGTTGCAGGACTCGTTGATTACCATCTTCAACCGAATCGAAGCCGTGCGCGAGGAGCACGACAAGCTTGATAACAACAACAAGTTCCTGCAAAAGTATATCGGCGACTTGATGAGCACCAGCAAGATTACCGCCTCGAGCAGTCAACGAAAGAAGTGAGGAATATCCGGAAACTCGCATTGCTAGGCGCCATGAGCCCAAGCAATCGAGTGGCTGCCTCATCATCTCCAACCCATGACCGATTCGAATAGCGAGACTCGCGAGCGCACCCCGACCCTCTAGAAGCATCAACAGTATTCCTTGGATTCGCGACTACTTGGACCCCACAAGGGCATGATACCCGCGCCTCGGCAGCGCTGCTACTTCGTTTCAACACCTCGCCTATCAGGGCTGAGCTATCAGCATTTGCATTTGACTGTACATTAACGCATCATGAACCCAGGAGTAGGTCCCTCACGATGGATCATCCGCTGGTGGGAGCACACTGGAGCTTTGGATTTTGGTTTTGCATACGGCGGCATTACCTAGCATTGTGCTGCACCTGGGTCATTGAACCTTGAGCACATAATCGGCGTTTGACATTCCAACATTGCCCGAAGCCGAGAGCATGCTGGCTAGGTTCGATGTTTGGCCTTTATTCTATCGTGGTATTATTATTTGGTTTACTGTAGATGGAGGGAGAGGAGTGCTGGGTTGGCTGGGTTACTGACAAACTGCCTGGTGGCATGGAGTGAGGTTCGTAAAAAGAGTATTGTTTAAGAGTGAATGTCAGATTCACGTTCCACGTTTCTTTTCCAGATTGATACCAGGTGATAGCTCGAGTTGTGCCTATAGTTACTCTAGTTGTTCAGAATCGATACATGGTTCATTTGCTCCATCTCGCTGTCTCTTGGCTTCAGCCAACCTGCCGGATCGAGACGTCACGGCCCGGTTCCGCGCTGTCGGCTCTCGGGTCACCTCCGCACTTGAACCCTGGCCGTTCAACGCCGACTACAGCCGTTCTCGAAGTTGTTTTCCCGAGACAACAAGCTGCATTGACGGGGAGACGGTCCCTGTGAGAATACTTTCACAGTCAAGGTCGCCTTCAGCAAGGGTTACATCTGAATAATAGCTTTTAGCATGGCGGATACTGCGGAGAATGTTGAGGAGCGTTGCCTCCGCCTCGCCGAAGCACGCCCGGGACGATATGACTCGCTCGTCGACCCGTTGCAGAGGTTAGCACGAGTCGTTTTAGTCTAGCCGGGTTGGCGATTTTGAGTTCATTTCGGGACAGGGGGTGGTTTGCTGGCAGTGTCGTCAATTGATTCTGGCTCTTGTTTCATGGTGTCTGCTTGCGGAAAGCGTCTTGCCACAGCCGGAGTGTTGTGTCGGGATCTCCGATGGCGGTTTGATGATGTCAAGGCAGCGAGAAAAATCAAAGGCTGAGTTGGTGAGGAAGTGGTCAGGGTAGAGCGTCGGCAACATGATGGAACCGAGTCTTCAACAACCATGTTCACTCGGCGTCAAACCACGGTCAAGATTACCTTTGCACTATCCTTCAGCGTCTGCGTACCAGGTTTGCTGATTGGGTGGCGCATTTCTTAACCTGGTTATACTTTCGCATCTCCGAGTAACCTTGCTGCTGGCATGCCGGTGGCTTTATGCTCTTGTTGCGTACGCAAGCTGAAGCCGTAGAGGCAAGTTACGAATCCGATAGGAATGACCCTCGCTTTATCAAACTCGGTTGAGTTGATTGTGACACTTTAGGGAGCATTCAGCTGGCTGGTTTCTCAAGCCAATCAGGTTGAATATTCCCAGCCCCACACATGTCAGCCAAGCGCCGACTGGCGGTGAGCTACATAAGCCACGTCAGACCGGCTGTCTTCCATCACAGAGGACGACAGCCCCGGCCCCGTTGGCCAAGTGGTAAGGCGTCGCACTCGTAATGCGAAGATCACTGGTTCGATTCCAGTACGGGGCAAGCAATTCCCCAATTGTCTCAGACAATTCATCGTCCTATTTTTGCGTGTCCTATTCTGATAGAACATGCCTGCTTTTTGGCGTTTCCAAGCGGCCGAGATCGGGTGTGGCTTTCTACCTCGGCACGCACTGCCACGCGCCACACCCAGGAATGTGTGACAATGTGATAATGCAGCAATTGAGAGCTGAATGTATCATCACTTTGATATAGTAGTCTAGGACTCGCTAAATATCACCAAGTATTAGTGTCAGGTTATAGATTATGCCCTAAAGAGTATTTAAACAGATCCTAAGAACGTGAGACTAAACACACACACTCTGAGATAAAAAAGGAATTTATGCATACAGCTGCAAGCATTACGGGCTGCTTGGCTTACTTATACCTTCGCTAGGGAAGTTTGCAAAGGGCCTGAAGCAGAACTGACGGGACAAGTGACTGCCAAGGCATCTACATCCGCGATATCCAACGGCTGAAGGCAGTTCTGCATCAGGCCCGAAGTTATATCTGCCAGCTTTCACTGTTGGACGGCTTCAGCCAGAGTTAATAACCCCACTGCAGATCTTACACCAATAGCAAAGTCTCCATCTATCATGAAAGAGCTGACCCCGAGGTATAGAAACGCGATACTGAAAGTCTCACGTATTCGTACATCATGCTATCAACCACCAACCCATCTACGCCACAATCCTCCCCCTCTCCCTCTCAAACCCTTCGCTCTCCAACACCAACGGCCCCCCTCCAGGTCCGCTCGCATCCAAGCTCACAGTCACGCCCTTCCTCTCCCCAACAGCACGCACCGACTCGCCCAAGTTCCTCGAGTCCACCTCGCAAACCTGCGCCTGACCATCCTGCACATCCTTGACCTCGCGGATCTCGATGATCGGGTACGGCAGCCAGCCCTCGCGCAGCGGGATCATGACGATGGGGATCTCTGCCTCGGTCTCGGGCGTCGACGACAGCGGTTCGCTGGCTGAGCCGGGGATGACAAAGTGACCCTTGCGACGGCCGCCCAGAAGCCATGTGTCGCCTGGCGCCGTGACTTCGTAGCTGTATTCCGTGTCGTTTTTGTGGTGCATCTCTGTGTCCCATACTTGCGTCCACTTGAGATGTAGCGATGCAGGCAGCATCTGGTTGATGCTCACCGTGGGAACTGCTCCAGGCTTTTGGTCCAGCAGTTCTTTTGTTGGAGCCTGAAGCTGAATGTCGGCTGTGTGCAAGATAGATAGCGAGGGAATCTCAACCGGAATGAGGATGGTGCAAGGATCGTCCGGTTGCGTTGTCGGAATGGCGATTTGAGGATGAGACTTTTGCCAGTCCTTGAGGAAGGCCGGTATGGCCTCAGAGGCCTTCTCTTTGGAGCTGGGAACCTTTCCGATGCCGGCAAAGTACTTCTCCCATGGCACGTCCGCAAGGAATACTGTCGGTACTGTTCCTAGCAAGGCTGCTCGCTCTAGGTCTAGTGTCTGCAGCGACTTTGTCTCCTTCACAACCGACGTCGAGATGGCTCTTGAAAACGGCCCCAGCGGGGTCTGCTCGAGTGCTTCCAGTATGGATGCCACAATCGCCTCTTCAATCTCCGTCTGCAGCACGTTGTAGTATATTTTCAGGTACATTGTCCTTGCGGCCCGCTTACTGGACTTGGCACCGGTCTTCCTCTTCACCCTGTAAAGGAGGGTAGCCGACTGCTTCGCAAACACCATTGTTGTGTCGGCAGGCGGGACTCCAAACTCTGACTCGAACAGGTCCGACGGAATCAGCTCGCTTTTGTGAAGCCGTAAAGGGCTGTGGCTCGCGGTGGAGACGTTAAAGCGTGAGTAGAGGGCTTGATGCTTGAATACGTCTTGGACATTGACGCCCAGAGCCAAAGAAATGGGAATCACTATCGACTTGGCAAAGTTGTATTTCTCACCCGACTCGAGGGTGTACGCCACGTCAACCTTGGCAGACACATCGCCCATGTCTTGCTCGACCGAGTAGGGGAATCGTAGAGTAAGGGACGTCTCGGCTGCAATTTCATTGAATTGAAAGACACCACCAGACTCGGGCTTCTTGGCAAAGTCCACGGATGAATCAACCACCTTGGCTTCAAGAGTCAAGAGTCGGAGACCACCTGTTGTAGGCTTTACTCGGATTTCGCAGCTCTTCAAAGAGTTCCACCCAGTGTCAAGAACAAGGTCGAGGGTATTATTCTTGTCCAGGGCGGTATGCTTTGTCGCCGTAAGCTGAACGTCAAGTGCACCAGCTCGATGAAACAAGACTACATCAGGGTGCTTAAATATATCGGTCGTTTGTGACGGTGGATGATTGATATCGCGCTCGAAATGAAGAAAGAGGTTGCTCGATGAGAGACCGAGATGATCGACTTTATACTTTCCGGGAACAACAGACTGGTCCTGTTAGTTGGTTCCTGAAATATCAAGATTTGAACTTACCGTGCAGTCAACTTTGATGCTGTTTTTGCCCGGGTTGAGCACAACGTCCTCATTTCTTGAAAACCTCAGCTCCTTTGTAGGTCCATTATCAGTTGCTGACACTCGCACTACGACGCCATCTAGCTTGATCTCATCGGGCAATAGACTCCACAGGTTGATCGTAAGACAGCACTTGTCCTCATTCTCGTAATACTCTGGGGGTCCGGCCAATTCGATACCTGCAAAAAAGTTCGATAGATGAACCTTGACTTGCGAGGACAAGGACGAAGCCAAGTCAAAGAGATTCCCAACAACTCCCTTCATCGACATTGCATCTGCGGGTTCAGGCTTTCCAAGCCTTGAAACTCTTTTTGAACGTTGCTCAAGTCTTCCCTTCTCGGCCGCGCAGGACTTGGTAAGCAGCTTGAGAGCGACACGCACGTAATCGTCTTTCGATTTCATTTCGCGAAGACAGTGCAAGTACATGACAAGCATGGATAGCTCGAGTGAAGTCCATCCGCTTTCGCCAAAGAATGGCGTCGCCCGGTAAAAGTAGGATGCCGCGGCTCCGTACTCTTTGAGATAAAACTTGAGCACGGCAAGATCTGCCATGTTGGCTTGAACAGCGTGGTCATGGTTTGCTACCGTGTAGTGTCGGAGCGCCTTGTCTGTGAGTATCTCGTAAAGTCGGTAAAAGTTGTCTGAATTGTCCAGCGCGGTCTGAAGAAGGTGGCTCTCAACTCCGACGGTCAAAGGCGAGACATCACCAAAAGCATCTGCGCCAGAAGGCGGAGCGTTATCATCGAGACTGATGTCTTCAAAATCAGCCTCAGCCCCCGCGATAACTGGCGCTTCATTCCACCCATCGCTCCAACCGCGCTTTTTACCTAGACCATCAAGTATGCTTCTCGACAGCATATAAAGCTCGGCGCGCCTAGCAGCCAAGTCCTCAAGACCGGCCTTGAGGAAATGCGCATCTTGATCGTTGCTAATTTTGGGCATCCCAGGGCCAGGGAATACGCCAGGGCTTAGCGGAGGCTGAGAAGGGTGCGAGCCTGTTTGGATCTGGAGAGATGAGGTTCGAGCGGGGTGCATCATCGTCTTGGGTTCAGGGATGGATGCCTTTTGTTCATGGCTGTCGGGAGGAGCAAGAGTTGATGGAGGGATTGGAAGGGCCTTTGATGATGTTTGGGCGAGAATCTGCTGTGCAACAGAGAAAGCGAACGAGGCGACGACATTGTCCATGACCTCGGACAGACACGGGTCTATATGAGGGCCGTCCTCATCATCTGGTTTCTCAGATGCCATGGCAGTGAGAATGTCTCGTCGCATAACCTGGGATACTGACGGGAGAAATTGCAAGGTCCTTCGACAGATCTCAGCCAGGCTAGCCAGATTTTCTGTCTCTTCGGTGTGTTTAGGAGGGGGTGCCAAAGGAGCAACCCCATGCAGGACAGAGTCTTGCTGTTCTTTCAACTTGGCCAACAACTCTTCCCTTGATGACCAGGCATTGCCAAGACGCAGGAGTAGAGATATCTGTCGAGCAAAGATGTAGCACCGGAAATCGAAGACTGAAACATTGTTCGCCAGAATCAGGTCCCTGTATACCTTTTTGGTTGCGCTGATGGGTATCTCGTCGAACTGCTCCTTGATCGGCTCGTTTGATTGGAGGTCAACAGCTTCCTCATCCTCCACATTCCCACCAGGTGCTTTGGAGAGAGCGACCTCAACAGCCTTTTTCAGCTCGTCTGTGTAGTTGAGCATGGCACCTCCATGCCTCTCAGGCGACCCCTGGCCAGCTTGCTCTTGGATCACAGAATCGAGCCCAACGCTCAGTTCATCGTAGCCCACCAATGCGTCCTCGACAAGACCGACACTCTCGAAACCTCTTGCCAGGCCTTCCTTGAGAATGAAGAAGGTGCAAAAGTTCCACCCTGGAAGACTCCGTTGTCCATCCTTTTCCTTGATATCCTCTTCATACTGGGTAACTCGCATGTCGAATGAGCTGAGGATGAGACTCTTGAATTTTGCAATCAGCTCTTGCCAAGCGTTCTCTGCATCTTGCTCATTCTCCGAATACCCTGTCGGCACAGCGGGGACAACCCTCGGCAGCTGATCGTATGGTAGATCATTAATGCCAATTCTGATTTGTGCGATTCGATCCGTAGCGGTCTTTCCAGTACCGCAAAAGTCTGCACGCAGTTTTTCCAACAAAGGAGTCGAACCAGTTCGCCATCGCGAAGTCGCTTTCTCTGAAGCACCCTCGGACCGAGTAGTACTCCTCGGTTGCGTTGCAGCCACCGTGTTGGGAATGACCACATGTACAATCAGCCATTCGAAAGCATCGTGCTTCTCCTGCTTACTGTTCTTCTTTGAGTTGCTTGATGGTGGTGTATGCGTCTTGATCCATTCTCTGATATCTGATCGAACAGAGCTCTTGTACGAGTCATTATCGTCGCATCTTACCAGAAGCACCTTCAGATAGGATGTGCGGCGCAGGCCGGGAATCTGATGTCGACGCTGGCTGCCAACGGTCCTTGAAGGTAACGATTGCGCATCTACTTGTTCGGTAGAGGCTGCGCGACCGCCGAAACTCTGCGTCTGGAAGCCATCGTCGACAGTGCTTCCTGATCGTCGAAGAACTTGAGGAGATGTAGCCGCTGCGGGGTCGACGTCCCCCTGAACGAGCTCGACGTGAAGCGTATCGATCGATCGTAACGGTCCAGCATGCGATTGCCAGTTGAGGTTGCGTAGGGGCAGACGGGGGATTAACCCAGGGGCGAGGAGCTTGTAGACATCGTGAGGATCGAAGTACTCGACTAGCGACAAGATATCGTGTTAGCCAGAGCTGATTTGCGAGATCCTAGGGGAAGGGCAAAGGGAGGAGTAAAGAAACTGAGGTCGCACCAGTCACTTTTGACGTCGAAAACGGCTGTTCCATGGCAAACACCTCGATTCCGCTCTTGTCATCGTCGTTTGTCCACGTATCTTGAGATGGATCGTCGACGTTGAGTCGCTAAAGCTGTCCCGAACGAGCTCCGCGAGGACCCCTGCTTGGCTTACCTCCCGTTCAGGCAGTGAGCTCACCGCCATGCGCCGGAAACTAGGTTTCTCCGGGTCAAGGGCGGTGAGTCGGCAGGAGGCTGTTCATTGGCTGATTCGCACGACGCCACTGCTGCTTTCATGGCGGGGTGATGGCAGAATTCTTGGAGGGGCAAATAATTCAGAGAGGCAAGGACAAGCTTGTTGAGCGTCTTCATCATCTTATAGATCTCTCTCTTTGAGGTGGTGGCCCTTTGTTTTTCATCAGAGTGAGAACAGCCAAAATGTCTACTCTCAAGGCCGTCAAGTACACCCGCGGAAGGCTCGAAGTCCTTGACCAGCTCCGCCTCCCTCACGAGTTCCACTACGATGAAGTCTCAACAAGGACTGAGGCCTTCGACAGCATCGCGACAATGCGGGTCCGCGGCGCTCCGGCCATCGCTATTGTCGCTGCACTAGGTCTTGCAGTTGAGCTTCAAAATGGCAGCTGCACAGCTTCATCCGCCGAAGACGCCATCTCTCAGATCGAGGAAGCTCTCGACTACCTAAAGGAAAGCCGTCCTACAGCTGTGGATCTGACCAACGCCATCAACCAGCTCAGGGCGAGGATACGGGAGGTTGGAAGCACTGCCACCAAGGATGAAATCATCACGGCTTTTATCGAGGAGGCAGAGAAGATCTTCGATAAGGACCTGCAGACCAACCTCTCAATTGGCGACTTTGGCGCTGAATGGCTGCGAGCCCAAGTTGGCGCTTCTCCTGAGCAGAAGATCTCGGTCCTCACTCACTGCAACACTGGATCGCTCGCCACATCTGGCCACGGAACTGCTCTGGGCATCATCCGGACCCTTCAGGCCAAGGATCTCCTCCAGCACGCCTTCTGTACTGAGACTCGGCCGTACAACCAGGGCAGCCGGCTTACCGCCTTTGAGTTGGTCTTTGAGGGAATTCCCAGCACGCTCATCACCGACTCCATGGCTGCCTCGCTCTTCCGCACCCGAAAGCAAGAGAAAAACATTGCCGCCGTCATCGTGGGCGCCGACCGAGTTGTTCGTAACGGCGACACTGCAAACAAGATTGGCACGTACCAGCTTGCTGTCCTGGCCAAACATCATGGCATCAAGTTTATCGTCGCGGCGCCTACGACTAGCATCGACCTTGAGACCGAGACAGGCGATGGTATCAAGATTGAGGAGAGGAAGAGGGAGGAGCTTACACAGGTCACCGGAGCCGTGATCAAGTCTGACGGCACGGTAGATGAGAGCTCCAAGGTGCGAGTGGCTACTGCCGACCAGAGGATCAACGTGTGGAATCCTGCCTTTGATGTCACTCCCGCCGAGTTCATCGATGCCGTGGTCACTGAGAAGGGCGCTGTCGAGAAGGGACCTGACGGCAACTTTGACTTTAGCAAGATCTTGCCAGAGCGCTGGGCGAGGATCACTGGTGCTTAAGCATGTCGTTTGATTTACGGCAAGAATTTTATTTGGGCTTTGATTTTGAGCGGGAGGGCATCATATCCAACATTAGACCAGAGGCGGAAGTTATGGATTGTATTTGGGCATGGACGACTTATTGCTTCAACGCATGGAGGATCAGCTTTTGGTATCCCTCTACAGCCGTCTCAAGATCAGCAATGGTCAAGTTTTCTTGTGCGCCGTGTGCCACCAGAATGTTTCCTGGGCCGTACAGATACCTCGTGTGGTCCCCTTTGAGGTTAGGAATATCGGTCCCGTAGTTGACGGTGATGGTCTCGAAGCCTGCGTGTGTCAGCAATCTATATCCCAAGAGCACGAGTATAACTCACCATCGACGTCGCAGTTGGCCTCCACGGGTCCATATCCGTGGCTGCAGTCAAAAGTAAAGGCTTCCTTGTCAATCTCGTCAAAAATGGCCTGGATCTTGTCATGTACAGCGACATGCCCATCAGACTGTTTTCCGCTAGCAACCCGCACGCCTAGTCCAACTACAGCCTCCTCAGGGATGACATTGGATGCCACACCGCCGCGGAACCGACCAATGTTGACAGTGGTGTTGCCAAACAAGTCACTGGTGCCGAGGTCGGTGTCGAGGATCTTGGCAAAGGCACGGATCATGAGCTCGTTGGCAGACTTGCCGAGCCATGGGTAACCACTATGGCCGGGGAAGCCCTTGGTAGTAACGTCGCAAAACAGAGCGCCCTTGTGCCCGCAGGCGAGCTTGAGCTCAGTAGGTTCTCCGAAGATGACGGCGTCGAGGTTGTACGGCAGCTCCTGTTGCTCGAGGGCGTCGCTGAAGCGGCGCATGCCGTCGCCAGTCTTCTCCTCGCCGACGACAAAGAGGAGCAGAAGCTTGTGGGGGTCAACCTTGCCCTCCTTGATCAGCTCCTCGACGGCGGTGATCTGAGCTGCGACACTGCCCTTGGCATCAACGCTTCCTCGCCCGGTGATCATGGTATCCTTTGTTATGTCGCCACCGTCGATTCCGTACGGGATATACGGCGGGACAACGTCGATATGGCTGCTAATAGCAACTTTGGGATCGAAGTCGTCGTTCGGCTTCCATGCTAGCACGTTGAACCGAGGCTTTCCGTCAGGCGTGTTGTCTAAGGGGCCGACCTTTTGGCGTGCGGTAGCATAGCCCTTGCCGACGAGGTAAGACTCGAGCCATTTGCCAACATCGTGCTCGGTTCCGGAAATTGAAGAGATCTTGATGAGAGACTTGTGCAAGTACAGAAGCTCCGATCGGTACGAGGGCGTGGCGGCATTCTTCGAATCGCCGAGGAGGGGAGGTCGGTCGGGCGCTCCAAGGAGCTGCTGCGAATCGAGGCAGAACGCCACAGAAGCCGAAGCCAGGACGCTGGCAACTGTCGCGACACGCATCGTGAAAGGGTATCGCGATGTCGAAATGTTAACTACCTCAGGGAGTGTAATTGCAAGCTTTAGACCAAAAGCCAATTGAGATTATTAATTGGAGTAGCGCCGAATGACGCATGTGGCTCGGCCCCAAGCGGCCCGCAGCACCTTGATGGGCCATCCCGCGGCTCTTAGGTAGGTAAGGTAGGTTCTTATTCTGGTCATTGAAGAAGAAAGTACATGTGAGTAAGGCCATCCATAGTACCTATGCACAGAATAATAGGTGAGAAAGGGCTCCAAAGCTTATAAGGAGGTGGCATTTCCCGTGCAACACTAAGTGAGGAATGTCTCGACTAACGATTCAATATGTTAAATTTTACAGGGGAATACAGTTCAAGTTAACGTCGTGACAGCAACTTTTAATTCAACACTAATAACTTAAAACCATCTTCATAATTTACGCGAATGATACCGACAACTACCCCTACGCAACCCAGAACCAAATCTTCTGCCAGATATTTTTGGGTATCGGTCGCTCGTCCAACGCAGCTAACTCTTCCATCTCCTTGACGCCAGTCGTCAGGTCCACATCCTCCACTGGACGAGCAAATCGCCATGATCTGCTCCAAATCTTGTGACCCACGTAAAGAGCAACAAAGATGGGTAGAGTGATATACGCAGCCAAGAAATCAGAAGCGTTGAACTTTCCGGGGAAAAACACCTGGAATCCGTTGGTGAGGGTAAGAAGGGTAAGTAGAACCAGCATGAAGTAAGTTGCGTATGGCTGAAGATTCGTCTTGTAAGGCAGCGTGTGCATGAGACCCTGGAACTCCAACGCCTTGCGGAAGCGAATGAAGGTGATCATTATGAGAATCCAGGCGATAAATCCACTGAGAGTGGTGAGGTTGGTAAACCAGATGAAAACCTTTGTGCCGCTGTTGTTCACGTTCAAGAAGCTCAAAAGTCCAATAGCCCAGGTACAAAGAATCGCAACCCATGGAACACCTCTGCGGTTGGTATGTACGAGGAAGCGAGGCGCTTGGCCATTGAGAGCGAGACTGTAGAGAACACGGCTTCCTGCGTATAATAAGGCATTGCCAGCGGACCAGGCCGAGGTCAAGATAGCGGCGTTGATGATGTGGTTCAGAACATCGATGCCGGCGTTTTGAATACCGATGACCCAAGGAGATGAATTCGCGTTCGACTCTGGGTTGAGCAACTTTGGGTCGTTGGATGGGGTGATGATCCCGATCATCAACGATCCCAGACCATAGAAGATGGCCAGACGGTAAATGAAGCGGCCAGCTGCCTTAGGGACGTTTCGCCGGGGCGCAATAGTTTCACCAGCTGCCACGGCAATCAGCTCAGGCGAGGTAATATAGGCAAATCCAGCTTTAATGATGGCAGTCCAGAAAGCCAAGAACCGCCCAGTATGCTTGTTGCCGTGGACCATGAATGTCTTGACAGCACCTGGACTATTCCAGTACCGGAAGCCAATGCGATCACCATTCGGAGCTCCGCCAAGCATAATCACAAGGCCCGTCAGAATCAGTCCGATGATGGTGATGAGCTTGATACTGGCAAACCAAAACTCGGCTTCTCCGAAGAACGAAACGGCAATGATATTGAGCCCAAGAATGATGACAAGGAAGATGGTGATCCAGACAGCGGAATGGACCCCAGAATCCCAATAGTCGAGTAGGATAGCGCCAGCTGATGCCTCGGCACCGACCAGCAAAGAGTAGGCAAGCCAGTAGTTCCAGCCAGCCGCGAAGCCCAAGCTTGGGCATACGAATCGGTCGACGAAATATGGAACTGTGACACCTTTGATAGGTAATAGGGTCGCCATTTCTGCCAAGTTGTTCATGACGTTCCAAACAATAGCCATCATGACGAGATAGCCGAAGAGAAGCGGCAACGGTCCGACGAGGGAGAGGGTTACGCCCGAGCCAACGAAGAGGCCAGTACCGATGCTGAGAAGTATAAGTTAGCAATGACTACCATATGTCTGCAACTCTGTTCTCGGGGCTCCGTACGCTCCACCAAGTGCAAGGAACTGAATATGTCGGCTCTTTAATCCACGTGCAAGCTGATCGTGCTGGTAAACGAGGTCGCTCGTATTCCCCTCGGCGATTGCGCGGAAATTGACGTCCGCTGGAACATCGTGGTGCCCCTTTGTCTCGACATCTTTATGATCCATCTCTTTGGTGTGTATCGACCGTGTCTTTGGAAGCCTGAGGATGGGAACGCAGGATTTGAATATCACTGTACATTGCCGTCAAAAGACAAAGATGAGCATCAACCATTTTTAGCCGGATAGTCTGACATCAGAGTATTTATAGGTAGCATTCTCTACAATCTCTTGGCGGTTGGTCTGCTGATGTCCCGACTCTACCGGGGGTGATATTGGGTTGTATTGCATTCAGAGAGCCCAGGGTTCTCTTTGGGGTAACTCTGGAGGCTGGCTTTACGAAAGACGTTATCTACCCCAGATTCATTACTCCAACGTAAGTCGGGATAATATCCCGTGATGTCGGAACATCCTCCCGTGATAAGTTAGCTCACACGAGTTGCAGCTCCTGACAAATACGGACAAGGCAGCCAAGATAAAGGATGTACGCCTACGCCTCTGATTGGTATCTTCACGTTTGCTATCCTCGGTCAACTGCTCCCCCATGTAATGACAGGGCGTAATGCGGGGTTGAGATGGTCGATAAAACCCCAGCTCTCTTGGTTCACGTATGATTGACAAGGGTGACCTTATCTCCTACCTCTTCGGGACACACATTAGCAAGTACTAAGTTGGAACGACTGGTCATTGCATCGGTTGGAACGAAAGTCGGCTTACAACACCGATCAACTCTGTCTTGGCGGCGAGCTGAAGCGAACTTGGGCACGGATAAGCAGCAACTATTGGTTGAATCTTGCAGGTGTCGTCCTTGGAAGCTGTACCGGCTTACTGGGTGATGGGGTGATATTCCCTGAAGGCTTGCTGCTGACTGCAAGCCAGGGGTGTACCAATCTCTCGGGCCTCTGCCCCGTGATAGCTAACGCTGGAGTCTGGAAATTAGAGAAGTCCTAAATGTGATTGGTTTTGAACTCGGCATATAGAACTGCTCGAAGATGAAACAGAACTCAATCCTGATAGCCTGATAGCCTGCAATGTATTTTGATTATAGTGAGTTGCCTTATTATAGCATTTCAACAAAAATACAAACACTAATTGTCTATTGGTTAGGAATAGCTTGGGCGAAATATCTTCTGACTATCACTTCGCCCAATAACTTACGGGGGTCTATGTAACTGAAATGTTTGGGATTGTCGCTATGAGTTCTCAAACGAAAGGACTTTCACCGGTACTGCCTATGTCCAAGGAAAGGCTTCGGGCAGACTCACCGAGAGCAGCCTAGAGCTGACCTTTTAAGGAGGCGTCGATCCGAAACGAGTGAGATTATCGACCGCCACTATCTATTAACTGGGTAGGCACTATCTCTAACATTTCATTCTCGCTATATCGGAAGATTGAGGTTCCTGCACTGGCAGCGAAGTAATGCTAAGACTCTTGCTTAATAAAGAAACTCTTGAGGCAATCAAGTTTGAAAGACACGATGACATTCCCACTTTGAGAATCATGACCGCTGGACAGGTCTTCAGAAATCGATTTCAGGGGCTGAAGAAGGAGGATTTCTGCCAGCTTGTGAATCTATGAGCTTGGCTGCGTGTGTTGAAGCTGCGTGTTGCGGCAGTATTGATGCAGAGGCCACTGTGACTCTTAAGCGCACTTGATTGAAGTCAACATCTTGTCTTAGTGGTACTACAATTACTTGCTAGCTTCATTCTCTTTGCTGGGCTCTCTGTAAGTGGGGGTCTATGGATGTCAACACATGAATGGGGTGCTAAGATATCATATTCGAGAGTAGGTTGCATGATTTCCGATTATCATGCACTAAACGTATAGCCCTCCTAACCCAAAAGATACTTGAGGCATAATAAATGACACATCGTTAATGTTACTAGAAATGGATATGGGTTTGCAGGCTAATATAGAGTAATTAAAATGTTGTTTGCATTCAGTTCTAGATCTGGAACGATAACCAATGGTCCACGCCTGACGTCCCTTCTATCAATCCAAGCCGTAGTACAATAATCATTGCCGCGGCGTTTCTCTAAAATCCATAGCTCAGTAGAGTCAGGCTTTTTATTCGGATGTTGATGCAATCTTAGAATACATTTTTCAGAAAAAGGCGGCATTCATTGTCCAGTACCTCGAGTAACTAAAGACGTCGAAACCTAGATATATGACGGCCACGCAACACAGTCGACTTACGAGATAGACGTCAAAGCTGAGGAAGATGTGGGGTGAAACATCTTCGAATGCCTTTGGTTTAGATAATGGTACCTCGCTGGTCAAATAATTTATTTATTAAATGTGCAGAGCATTCTGTCAGCTATCAGTGGCCCTTACTTTGACACGCCCATACTTTGTTTGGCACGCCCACTTCTCATCTTTGATTACACTCATGGAGTCCGGGGGTTGGAAGATTAACAGTTGCTATCATGTAAATTTATAACTAAGGCGGCTTGGTAGAGGTCTTCAATGGATAGTTGGACGAGTTTGAATGTTCAAAGGACACCAATGGTTTTGCTCCGACGAGAAGGATAGGGTAAAACTTTGTCGCTATGATTCCGATATCGACTGTGTATCACGTCAACTCTGATCAAGAGTTCTTCAAGCAGGCTGGCCTAAGACGTAAATTAAACCACCGGCCACGGCCTCTCAGTTGGCCTTCTCCTCGGCATCAACCCCCCTGAACTCGAAAAACTTGTTCCATTCGGGATCCTCAATCAGATCATTTGCAAGCTCCTTCTCAAAGCCAATGCTAAACTCATTGCCCTCATCCTCACCAGCGGGAGCGCCATTAGTTCGCGTCGGGTAGACAACTGCGAGGCCAGGCGTGACGGTGTCGAAGGGGAAGCGGAAGGCGTGAGGCTTGGCGAAGCCAAAGTCGGCCTCACAGGGTCTCGTGTCCCGCCACTCGGAGATGAAGTTGCTCAAGGGCGGGAAGCTGTCGGTTCGTAGGAAGAGAGTGGTTTTGTCACGGACGGCGGCAATGGTGGAGAGCATTGTGTCCAGGCTTTCCTGCGTGCAACCGTTGGTGAGTTGGCGGATGTACCTGGGAGTGATTTGATTAGCACGCTTCAGTGGTTGACGTAGAGACTCTTGAGAGGTAATGAGACATAATGCCTTCGTAGGAGATCCCTAAGGGGACTGAGGCTCATGATATACACCATGGGAATGGGAAGGAGAGAGAAAGAGATGGACATACCAAGCCAACTTCGACAGAGGCGCCTCTGATATAACCTCGGCCGCTGTGAGCTGCGGTACAGGGCTCTGGATGCTCAATGCTACAAAGACAACATTTCCTTGAATGCGCTCTGGCACTGATGGGTCATGGAAGCGCCTTCGCATATCGACAGCCTCGCCCCAAAGAAGTTTCTGGTTGAGATCCGGCTTGAACAGCTTGGCCCTATGCTTTGAAAGGATGCGCCATATGTATGCCATATACGCATCGTAACTCGAGATCCAGTAGCTTCCGTCCTCAGGACTCGCCATCTTCTTCAGCTCTGCCGTCTTGCTCTTGGGTAGATGAAACAGCATCCACTGATTAACCTTGTGGTCGGGATGCTTCAAGGGCTGCACGGGACCGTCGACCTGCTGGTCTTTGGGGACATCGGGCTTGGTCACTCTTGAAAGGTCCAGACAGGCCGGGTCCCAGGGTGGGAGTGTTGGGTTATCGGGAGATTTCCAGATGGCGGCGCAGTTCTCGGCCAGCTGGTGCAACTCCCCAGCCCATCCCATGACATCGTTGCAGTAGTGGTGATGGTGCATCATGAAGATCAGACCGCCGCGGATGAAGCTCGCCTTGAAGGCAGACCCCTTGGGATTGTTTCGGGGCTGCGCCTCAGGTTTCTCGCCGTACGTCATGGGAGGAACACACCAGGTGTTCATATCTCCCAGTGCTTGAGAGACAAAGTGTCGCTTCTCGAGTTCATCGAAAGAAGGATATTTGCCCTCATCTTCAGGACCGTCGAGCCATTGGACATGGAACTGGACAGTGCTTTCCCTCTTCTTGCGGAATCCAAGCCCGAGTTCGGGATGCTCCTCGACCACGCCACACAGCTGGCGGCATTGGCTCAGCGTAACTTCGAGGCCACGCTTGAGAACGGGGATGATCTTGGGCTTATCTTCGTCCGAGAGCTTGAAGAAGAGGGCGTAGTTTGTGTACACTTGGCCAACACAGTAGTCCAGCGTAGACAGTTTGAAGAACTCCTCCTGCGGGTCTGTCTCCCATCCTGCGGGATGCAGCTCTAAGACTTGCTGCTTGGGCATCTTGGCCAGCACAAAGATGTGAGATGGAAGGGATGTGGAAGAAACAACAGTGGAGTTTCAGGGTGAGGGACCTGGATCTGGGCGAAACGATCATGGCCGGCCGGACTCGCGGCCCTTTAAGCAATCCATGCTTGATGAGGCCCACTGCCGAGGGCAACATGGACGATGCTCTGCTGGCACTGCTGGGTAACTCAGTTCATGCGCTGTAGTCTGCAGTAGTCTGCAGGAGAGTGGCGTGGGCGGAACAGGGTGATGCTGACCCGTGTTGGCACAATGTATCGGTAACGACGCCGGCAACAGGGCACGGGAAGATTAAATGTAACCCTGGGGTAGCGAGCGAAGTCGCAATGGTGTGATAGAGTTCGAATAGTCCGAGCTCAAACCTCCATGCCATCCTTGACTTGCTCCATGCTTCTCCACCACAGCGGGACTTTTCCGGACCCGAAGCGGTCGATCAGCCTTCCAGTTTCAGCCAAGAGAGTTCAAGAAGGCTGAAGTGATCGTCCCTAACGCTGCGGCCCGCCCCCGCGGCTGGAAATTGTCTCTGCCGCGAAACTCATGCAAAACTCGGACCACGATTTTCCTCCAGTGATGTGCAACTAGTTCTGAAGGAGCATCGTGATCTGCAGCCTGTCGATGATCCATTGCCGTGTGCTCTATGGTAGCGACTTGTCTTGTACCTGGAGCTTACCACCGTACCGGTCTCCTGGCCCCGGTGACGTGACATTCATCCACCAAGCCGGTTACGAATTGCTGACGTTTCAAACGGGGATCAGGTACGAAGAAAACGTTGGTGGCATCGTTGCAACAAGGTCCGTATACTGGGCAGTTCTCCTCCCAAGTCCTTGGCCTTGGCTGTAAACTCTCATTCACATGCATTGAGTACGGAGTACTTTGATTCCGATCAGGGGTCATTTCCCAGTCAGGCACAATGTCGATCTATTCCGAGTTGCGAGTGGACGTTTTTGCTTTTCTGCCCCTTTTCGCTACTGTTGCTTTGTACGGAGCACCCCAGTTCTCCTGCAATATGCGAGCACCACATGCGGCAAATCTGGAGTTGTTGGATTCGCCACCATGTTCACATAAACCCACGCTGCTCTGGCCCGTCTTCTCAACTAGCTAGCGTTCATCATTGTCTTGTGTATCTCTTCTTGGTCCAGACAGACAAGATGGCCAGTGACGCGGCGAAGATCGCCGCAGTGCTCGACTCACCGGCTATGGTGCCGCCCAAGGGTGCAACCCCCAACTTTGACGATCCGCCCAATCGAAACGGGATGGCCATGACCATCATCACGCTGACGCTGACGATTGCTACTTTGTGTCTTCTGCTACGGGCATACGCCAGAGTCTACCTCCTCCGGAAGTTCCAGGTCGAAGAAAGTAAGTCTATCCGTGTTGCTGTCGCTGTTGAGTCTACTCGTTAACGGTAGTTTCTGTCGCTGCCAGTTTTGATCATCAGTGCATACGCAGTATTCTTAGGTCAGACTTACTGTTGCTACGCCCTGATCGAGACACCAGGATACTTTGTCCATCAGTGGAACCTCAAGCTTGGACAGCTCGTCCCAACAGGCTATGTTCGTCCTTCTAATGAAGTCCTGAAGACAGAGAGGCTGACTCCCTTGCAGAACGTTCTCCTCATTGGATCCTTCTACCAAACTGTGCTCCCTCTGCTGAAGACCGCCATCCTTATCGAATGGATGAAGCTCTTTGCGCCATCCGGCATGCGCTCAAAGTCGCCTTTCTGGTGGGGTTGCTTTTCGATCATAGTTCTCCAAGTCTCTTGGGGAGTTGCCTGTGTGATCTTGTTGAATGCGCAGTGCAGTCCTCACGAGGCCATCTGGAAAATGTACCTGCCTCGGAAGTGCTTCAACTTGGTGCCCGTGCAGTTGACGAGCGGATGCGTCCAGCTCTTCAGCGATGTCATCATGCTTCTGCTTCCTCAGAAGACCATTTGGGGACTGAAGCTGAGCTGGAAGAAGAGATTGGGTGTGAGTGTTGTCTTTGGTCTGGGTATTGTGTAAGTCTTTTCTCACTCTTCGTCTTGCTCATTTGGCTGATGTCTCTGGTGTGAAGGGCCTGCGTCTCGGCCGCCTTTCGCCTAGGCGTCACTGTCTCCTATGGTTACGATGCAGACCAGATGTATCAGCTTGGCCCCGTCGTGTTTTGGGTGATGGCTGAGACAACGTGCGGCTTCTTCATCGTGTGCATGCCCTGCTTACCCAAGATCTTCAAGGAGGCCGGCATCATCCGCAAACTCAAGCAACGCCTTGGCATGAAGGTGACTACGGCCGGCGCCAGCGGCAACACAGGCTCCAAGTACGGCTACAACGGCAAATACGGACCCGGCGGGTCTGCGTTGTCAAGGTCTGTCATAACCACTGATAACTACCACAAGCTGGACGAAGACATTGTGCTCGGCAACATGAAGACCGAGAGCACGGAGCAGCTGCGCCGGCCACATGATGCCAATGGGAAGATTACGAAAACCACCCAAGTCACTGTCAATGTCTTGCCAGATGAAAGCTCCCAAAGCGGCGGCAAGAGACCCAACAGAAACCAAGAATGGTACTAGTTCTGCAGGGGCTCTGCAGGTTTGTGGATCTCTCAAGTCGGATAAAAAGGTTGGTAAAACGCACGAAGCTGGGTCCAGGATTATGGAACAAGGGTCAGAAAAGAGGGTGTATTAATAGGTACTAGACAGCGCAAATACCCGGCAATTTATCTCGGTTCGCATTTCAATGAGAAGACATGGCGTTTGTGTCATGAGACGTTGCTGGGTCTTCCAAATCCTTCAGTTCCACTCATGCTTAGGTTATCCTCTCCCTGTCTCTAGTGTTGGAATCGTGGGTTGCAGACCTCGGGCTCCAGTCACATGAACGTAAGGACATGTGTGATAGATGCCTCTGTGTTACTATTTGAGTCACTTTGCGTACTGAGCTATCTTCTCTCACGTAATCAGATGCACTCCTCGCCTGACAGGAATTTTGCATAGGCATGAACTGCCTGACTGGGAGATCCATTTCTACAGTGACTCGTTTTACAGCGTAGGTACGCATGCCTCGTCCGTTATCGAACGGTCCAATCGCGGACTCTCGGTGTGCTTCGCCTGGTAAAAGATGTTACCAGGCCGAGGCCCCCGGTCCAAGAAGCGGACTACCAACCCTTGAAGAGCATGGGTATTCCATCGGCTCAGGACCACCAAAAGCAAATATGTTGCCTGATTTCTTGTTGTCTCTTTCAAACCCCACAATACCCAAGAAATATCTCATCAATGCGTACCCGTACTCCATAACCGCACAGACCAATACTAACAGCATAAAGCGTGGGATAACTAGTAGCAGACAAGACCAAAGTTTAAACCCTCGACATAAGCTAGCACTTTGCAACATTAACAAAAAGGCATGATTCAGGTAAAAGTCTCATTCCAGAACTCAAAACTGTCTATTGGAATAAGAGCTGGAATAGATATAAAGATGCGGTAAACCCAAAAGACTTTGAGTGGTGAGGGATCTTGTGGGTCAAGGCTGGCTTCGCTTGGAATCCGGCGTTGCGGAATCGGACGTTCTTGAGAGGATTGCAACAGAACCGAGAAGAACTACTGCATAACAAGGATCTCATCGTTCCATTCAGAGGACGCAATAGTTCGCGCAGTACTTCTCTCAACCAATTCCGTTGACTTATTTGATCGACAGTGTAACTGCGCCTACATACAAGGATTACAGAGTCACATCGGTGTCCATATTTTAATGGGAAATGATCCGACTAGGCCGTCTTTTACCGTTGACACTACGTACTCTAGAAGTTCACGATCTTGAGGTCCACTCTTTCTCCCCAGTTTTTATGAATGTTTTCTCTTTATGACCTCGTGTGCCTTGTAAGTGTGGAACTATCCCGCGAGACGAGAAAACATAGGAATGGCCCAGAATATCACCATGACCCTTTGGCCGTGGCTCAACAAATTAACTACTATCATAAGACCTAAATCATTTACAAAACTTTGTTATAATAAAATCAAGTTCTTATGATCCTACTTGGGTTGATTCTGTCCAAATTTATGTAGTCTCAGAGGCATTATGGCATAAATGCCATCCCCGCAGAATACATGCTGCAAGACAAGACACTTTGAAGCTGCAAGGTGCAACCTGTTCCTGGCACACTGCGTATAGTGCGAGAGATTGTAATTGAACTTTGGCAGCAGCCTATGATCGAAGTGCCGAGTCTCGGGGACCTAACGGCACCATGGCACACGTCAGCTACTGCGGACACCGCAGCCTTCATGTAAGGTACATACAAGCCTAGATCGTAGCTTCAAACACTAAATAGCTGGGTATCGTCAGCTTGCCCGTTCAACCATATGCAGGGGAACATCTACCGAGACTTTAACAAAGGCAGCGAAGACTAGCGAGGTTCTCGGCCCGTTCATCGGTTGGGGTCACGCGAGTTCAAAGTACGGGGCATGAACGGCGGTGAATTTATATTGTTTTATAAGTCAACAGCATGTGAATGCTACCGCCCTCTTCCAGTACCCTGCCTCTCTCTCTTAAGATCCACCGTTCATTTTATCTGTTGGTACCCGTGTCAACACCATTTCCAAACTGTCGGGACACACCTGAGACATTGCCTACTTCATTGTAACGACGAACCACCTATAGACCCTGCAGCGTCACTTGAGACATTTTCACACGAAATCACATGGAACCTCTCGCAATGCCGGTGCTGAACGAGATCGCCGTGGTGGGTATGGCCTACAGGCTGCCCAATGATGTCGAGGACGACGCTTCATTCTGGGAAGTTCTCCAAGGTGGGAAAAACTTATCCGGCGGATGGCCTGTGGAGCGCATGACGGCCGAGGGACATCCACACCCCAAGAACTCGAAGGTGAGTACTACGTTGTGAACCAGTCTGTGGGAACTCTGGCTATGCATGGCGCACTGACTTACCGGGGCATAAATGTGATGTGACTATGACTGACAACAATGCATGGAACAGTTCCATAGCCATGGCGGCCACTTCATCCGGAAAGATCCGGCCAACTTCGATGCCCCCTTTTTCAGCCTTACGGCCAAGGAGGCCGCGAGCATGGACCCTATGCAGCGATGGACACTGGAGGTGTCCTACCAGGCTTTTGAGAATGGTGAGGGCAGACAGAAGACTCTTACGCTCAACTGTGAAGTGACTGATGAGCAGTGCTGACACTTTGTGTAGCTGGAATTGCCTCCGAGGCGCTGAATGGCTCGCGTACAGCAGTCCTGTCGGCCAGCTTCACGGAAGACTACATTCGAATGACCGCCATGGATCCAGATAACGTCGAGAGAACAGCCGCCACAGGGTGTCTGGCCAGCGTTATCCCCAACCGAGTCAGCTACTTCTTCGGCATGAAGGGGCCGAGTATTCATGTCGACACGGCCTGCTCAAGCGGTCTTTCGGCCTTTGATATGGCCTGCAAGGTGCTCAGCAGTGGAGACGCTGAAGCTGTAAGCAACTCCTCCACGTAGCCACAAGCCCTGGTAGCTAATACACCCCGGAAAGGCCCTCGTCACAGCCGCCAACTTGATCCTGGAACCCGGCATGTTTCAAATGTTCCGTAACCTGCAAATGCTCTCTCCCGATAGCACGTGCAAAGCGTTCGACCACCGAGCAAATGGCTTCGGTCGCGGAGAAGGCATCCTCGCCTTCGTGCTCAAGCCGCTGTCTGCCGCTCTCAGGGACGGCGACATGATCCGCGCTGTCGTCCGGGGCGTGGCGTCCAACCAGGATGGCCACACGCCTGCTCTTAGCCAGCCCAACCCTGTAGCCCAGGAGGAGCTGATTAGGCATGTGTATGCGCAGGCCGGCTTGGCGCTGGGCCAGACAGGATACGTAGAGGCCCATGGGACGGGAACTCCTGTGGGTGACCCGATCGAGATGAAGGCCATTGGGAACGCGTTTCGAGAGGGGAGGAGTGTAGAGGAGCCGCTTTACGTGTATGTGGTGCTGTCTTTTCAGTCCTTGGTCGTAGAATTTCCTAACTGACTTGTGTCTTAGTGGCTCCGTCAAGTCTAACTTTGGCCATCTCGAGGGTGCCAGCGGCCTTGCAGGTATCCTCAAAGCTATCCGTGAGCCCTCATCGGTTATAACATCTGCTGGAGTTAGCACTGACTTTATCTAGTCATCCTTGAGAAGGCGATCATTCCTCCAAATGCCCTTTTCGAGAAAATTAACCCAGCCATTAATGCCGAGTTCCTGCGCGTAGAGGTATGTAATTGACTCCTCTCTAACTTACCCTTGTCGCTACAGTTGCCATGGTGGTGTATACAAACCTGGGCTAACTTGTGTCCTAGGTTCCAAGCCAGTGTATTTCCTGGCCCACCAAAGGACTCCGACGAGTGTCTGTCAACGGATTCGGCTTTGGAGGCTCCAACACTCATGTCATTCTTGATGATGCCTTTCACTTCCTCAGGGAGCACGGGCTGGCGGGGCATCACTGTACCGTTTCAGAGCCTCCTTCTCTGTACAAGGCGGCTCTGACGAATGGAGCTGTATCCATTAACGGAAATACCTATACCAAAGTCAAAACTCACGACTTGGTTAATGGCACGGGGCTCATCACCAACGGGGGACTCGTGCTGAATGGAGCAACACAGGTAAACGGAACCACCCACAGAGACGAGGTTCCTCCTGCTATCAACGATGCTATCCATCCTTCTCCTAAGTACAACGCTGCGAGGCATCAGAAACTCCTCATCTTTTCTGCCTTCGACGAAAGGGCCATCAAGCGCACTCTTGAGGGTTACTCAGCCTGGTATCAAGCCAATGGTCTCTATTCGAACCCAGAGAAGCTAGATACCCTTGCCTACACCCTCGCCAGACGGCGCAGCCACATGCGATGGCGAAGCTTTGCCATTGCCAGCACAGTCGAGGAGCAAGTTGAGGAGCCCGTCCCATTAAGCCTGTCACCTACCAAACCTGTTCGCGTGACAACGGATCCTGGTCTGGCTTGGGTTTTTACAGGCCAGGGCGCTCAGTACGTCGACATGGGCTGGGAACTGGTCGATATGTATCCCATTTTTGAGGAAACATTGAGGAGAGTGGATGAGGTGTACAAAGGATTGGGGTGCGAGTGGAGCGTTTTTGGTGAGCGAACATGCATTTCTCCTCCTTACATACGTGATGGTGGACCCAGGTTAATGATACGGGCTGTATTGTTGTGCCGTACATAACTAACAAAACCATTGTTATAGATGAACTACGACAAAAAGAGAACATCGATAAGCCTGAATATAGCCAACCCCTGTCAACAGCTGTTCAACTAGCCCTCGTCGAGCTACTACGGAGCTTTGGTATTGCCCCAAAGGCTGTGGTCGGGCATTCGTCCGGCGAGATCGCTGCTGCGTAAGTCAAGACCTCCCTTTCAAGCCCTCCAGCATTTGAGCTCTCCAGTTCAATCCGCTGACCCTTCTCAAATGAATAGCTACGCTGTCGGTGCCTTGTCTCTTGTTTCTGCCTGCAAGGTCTCATATTTCCGCGGCCTCGTGGCCGGCAAACTCCGCGCTACCAATGCCTCCTCGCCTGGCTCCATGATCTCGATCAACCTATCTCGCGAACAAGTCGATGACTTCCTGTCAAAACTGCAGCTCCAAGGATCAGACGTCAGTATAGCTTGCATAAATAGCCCGGTAAACGTCACACTATCGGGCTCTGAGGTGGGCATCGACGCCGTGAAGGCACAGGCTGAAAGGGAGGATGTCTTTGCCCGGAAGCTCAACACAGGAGTAGCGTATCACTCGGCGGCGATGCGACAGGTGGCGGGGGAGTATTTGTCGCTGATGGGTAGCCTGGAGTCGGCTGAAATATTGCCAATCCCCATGATGTCTACAGTGACCGGGAAGAGAGCCAATCCGGAGGACCTGGCCAACAGTCGGTACTGGGTTGACAACATGACCTCGCCCGTCCATTTCGCCGCAGCTGTGCGTCTCATGGCATCGGACAGTACCGACTTGGGCATAACAGACTTGGTCGAGATCGGACCGCATCCCGCGCTGCGGCGCTACGTGCAAGATTCGCTTGGGAAGAACGAGATACAGTATTGGTCCGCACTCTATCGGGGCCATTCAGCTGTCGAACAGAGTCTCAAGCTCGCCGGTTCTCTGTTCAGCCGGGGCCACGCCATCTCACTCGCGGCTGTCAACCAGCAAGAGAAAGCGAAGGGCATGATGCCCTTCTTGGTCGATTGTCCGCCTTACCCATTTGATCATTCACGCAAGTTCTGGGCCGAGAGTCGCATCAGCAGAGATTATCGTCTCCGTATCCCTACCAAGGGTGGCGTGTTGGGCCAAAGGGTGTTTGATTGGAATCCCCTGCAGCCCAGATGGCGGAGCTTCCTCAGCGTTGAAACGCATCCTTGGATTGGACATCACGTCGTTGGCGATACGGTGCTTTATCCTGCTGCAGGGATGCTCATCATGGCTCTCGAAGCCGCGCAGGAGATGGCCCCTGTTGATAAGGCAACTACGGGCTATCTTGTCAGAGAGGCGCACTTTATGAGTCCTGTCGTTGTGCCTGAGCATTGGGATGATAGAGTCGAGCTTGTGGTTTCTTTGCGGCCCATCAAGAACCATCTCCGAGACGTGGAGTCGTTACCGGCCTGGTTCGACATCAGCATTTTCGCGTACGCAAAGGAGAGCAGTAGCTGGTCCGATGTCTTCCGCGCCAGCATCCAGGTCGAATATGCATCCAAGTCGAAGCACCCAGAAAAGGTCATGGCTGATGAGGAAGTGCGTGCGCGATACCATCAAGCTTCAGACGAGTGCACCTTGCCGGTTGATTCGCAACTGCTGTATAGCGACGCGGCCGAGTACGGTCTGCAGTACGGCGAGTGGTTTCAGCTTTGTCAAGACATTCGCTGGAATAAGACGGCGGCTCATGCTGTCGCTTCTGTGCCGGTCTTTAAGGATGCGAAATACGAGACGGCGAGCCTCGTACATCCCACCGTCCTGGACACGGCGTTCCACGTCCTAAGGGTCAGTGCCGGCCAGCAGCATGCTGCAAATGTCCCCATCAGACTGGCAGATGCGTGGTTTTCTTCAAGCGGATGGCAGGCTCCTACGACGACCATGGTCCGTTGGTTGGCCTTCTCCGGAGGAAAAGGGAAGACTGGACGGGGCGAACAGGGGAGCGTATCTGCGTTAGCGGACGATGGTACCGTGTTGGCGACGATAGAAACATTGGTGACGGCTGCTGTATCTCAGGATAAATCCGACTCTTCGGATGAAGATGGGGAGGTCGAGCAGAACAAGCTGCTATATGGGATCGAGTGGAAACCTCAGCTCAGCTTGCTATCCCCAGGAGAACTATCTCGGGCCTGCAAAGCGGAGACCTTGCCTCACGACAGACATATGATGCTGGACGAACACCGCAAGCGGACAGCAGTGCTGAATATTGTCGCCGTCCGCCACGTTAGGAACATACCCAAAGAACACCGCACCAACTTCAACAGCACCCTCTGCCATCACATGGACTGGATGGAACACCATGTGCGCTCCCTGCCCTTCCAAGAGCGCGAAGCTGCAGAGAACCTCACCGAAGCCGAGTATGAAGCGCAACTGGACTCATTCGCTACCGCTTTTCCCTCGTGGACGCTCTACCCGCATGTCGCACGCAGCCTATCGGCCATTGTAGCAGGCGACATTGACCCCTTGCAAGTCATTTTCGAATCCGACCACGCCAAGACGTTCTATGCCTCCCTCTTTCACACCGTCTGCGGTGACGGTCGGTTGAGCCGATTGCTTGACCTCGCAGCCCATGAAAATCCTTCTCTGCGTGTCCTCGAGGTCGGCGCCGGCACGGGCGGCATGACGGTGCACATCATGAACTCCTTCAAAGAGAGGGAGAAGCGTACCGGCGCAAGAGCGTTTTCTGAGTACATGTACACCGATATCAGCCCCGTATTCTTCGAGTCAGCCAAAGAGAGGTGGGAGGCAGAGGGCTTTGGAGACAGGCTGTCTTTCAAGACGCTAAACATGGAGCGTTCCGCCGCAGACCAGGGCTTCGCCGAAAACTCATACGACCTCCTTATCGCGGGAAGCTGTGTCCATGCGACGGGCCTACTGAGCAAGACACTGCAGAACTTGCGGCGTGTCTTGAAGCCCGGCGGCAGGCTTGTGATGCTTGAGGTGACAGACCCCACGGATATTGCGACGTGCTTCTTCGCTACGCTGGCTAGCGGGTGGTGGTTGAGCCAGGAAGAGTGGCGGGTGAAGAATAAGAGCCCGCTTGCGAGTGAGAATGCTTGGGATGGGGTGCTGAGAGAGAATGGCTTCTCTGGGAATGATCTTGTGCTGAGGGACACCGACGAACCAGAGGCTCATATCGTTAGCGTGATTGTGAGCACAGCCGTTGGGACGATGAGAGAGGAGAAGCCCGAGTCTGCCCCAAGACGGGTGTTTATCGTCAATCCCGAACAGGGCTACCAGAAGACTCTCGCGGACGTCTTCTCTAATGGCCAGGATATCGTCCTACCCTTGGATCAAATCCACTCGGCCACCATAAGCAGCGATGACATCGTCATATCTCTCGTTGAAGCGGGCAAACCTCTCCTGGCCAACATCACAGAGACCCAGTTCGCTCAGCTCCAGGCCCTTGTCAAGCAGGCGCGCAACCTTGTTTGGGTCACTTCCCCTCAGCACGGCGCCAAAGATGCCCAGCTCCCGTATTATGCCGTCGCCCAAGGTTTCCTGAGGACGATCAGGGCCGAGATGCCTGACAGCCACATCGTCTCTCTGGCCTTCGAGGACCTCTCCAGCCTTGATGCGCAGGAAGAGGTTCTCGATACAATTATCAAAACGGCGTTTGGTCCTTCTTCAGCTCCTGAGCTCGATTACGCTGTCCGTTTTGGTCAGATACACACGGCCCGCGCAGTCGAGGATAGATCTGGCAACGATTCATTACACTCCCTCCTCTACCCCAGCCTCCAAGAGCTTGCCTGGAGAGACAGCCCCGCCGTGAAGCTGGCTCTCGACACGCCGGGAAGTCTCGATTCTTTGCGTTTCGAGCTGGATGAAGCACACAGCTCAAGTCTTGGCCCCTACGAGGTCGAAATCGAGGCCCAGGCATGGGGTCTTAGCCAGCGAGACGTACTCACCGCACTGGGTCGTCTTGGCAATCACGACCTAGACGGCCTCGGAACCAACTGCGCAGGCATTATCAAGCGAGTAGGTTCACTCTGTAACGCTGAAGAGTTGAAGCAGGGCGATCTCGTTGTTATGCTTGCACCGGGCTGTATGCGGAAATTCCCCCGCGCACGCGAGACTCACGTACTTAAGCTTCTTTCGCATGGTATGTCCATTGAGACAGTTGTTGGGTCACTGGGTCCCGCGCTCAATGCGTACCATGCTCTTCTGGACGTTGCAAGGTTGGCTCAGGGTGATAAAGTCCTCATTCATGAGGCAGCGAGCCCTACGGGACAAATGGCGATACAGGTTGCGAAGATGCAGGGAGCGGTTGTGTTCGCGACAATATCTACCTCGGACGAAAAGGAAGAGGAGAGCCAAAAGCAGTTTCTTGTGAGCAAACTGGGAGTTGCACCTGAGCACATATTCTCGGCTAGTAAGGGTAGCACTGGGTTTGCGACAGGCATCAGGCGCGTGACCCGAGGGTATGGTGTTGATATCGTGATCAACACACTGGTTAGCGACCAGCTTCAGGCGAGCTGGGAGCTGCTCGCAACCGGCGGGTGCTTCGTCGACATTGGAGTTGCCGACGGTAATGCAGCCTTGGGGTTATCCATACCTAGCTCCTCAAAGAGCAACAGGAGCTTCTCGACCGTTGATATTCTGAGCCTGCGGCCACAGGCAACGGCCAAGCTGTTGAAGAGCACTATGGCGTTACTGAACAAAGCCGGTATCACGCTGCCGACTTCGGTGCAAACATTTCCCGTGGCGGATATCGAGAAGGCATTTAGAGTGCTGCAGAACGGAGAGCGCACGCGACCTCTTGTCGTGGTCGCCAGGCCGGATGATGTTCTTCCACAACTCGTTCTTGGCAATGACTCCCATCAGCCGCTCAGATTCGACGAAAACGCATCGTACCTCGTTCCCGGCGGCCTTGGTGGACTCGGCCGGTCCATCCTCGCGTGGATGGTGGCCAAAGGGGCAAAGCATCTGATCGTCTCCTCACGAAGCGGTGCTTCTTCCTCTGCGGCCGCCAACCTCGTATCTTCACTATCCTCTCGCGGTGTGCATGTATTCACGCCCAAGTGCAACATCGCGAATGAGACTGAGTTGGCTGCTCTTCTTGAAGAGGTCAAACAAACTATGCCCCCTATTCGGGGCGTGATCAACTGCGCCATGGTCCTCGCCAACGCTGTCTTCACCAACATGTCCTTCCAGCAATGGTCTGCTGCGATAGAAGCCAAGGTGACCGCATCATTCAATCTCCACCGTCTCCTCCCGGACCAGAAGAGCCTTGACTTTTTTATCCACCTCGCTTCCCTAGCGGGCGTCAACGGTCAGATGGCGAGCGCAAACTACGCGGCCGGTTGCACCTTTCAGGACGCGTTGGCTCGGTGCTATCCTGGAACGGTGGCTCTTGATGTCGGCTGGATGGCTGATGTTGGTCTGATTGCTGAGACGGCAGCGTATCAAAGGCAGTTGAAGGACTGGGGAAATATGCAAAGGGTGGAGGAGAGGGAGCTGTTGGCTGTCTTGGAGATGATCTGCAATAACCGCATCAAGGAGCAGGACGCAATGAGGCAGCAGGTGCTCGTTGGCCTTCGCACGCCAGCTGATTATCTGGCCAAGGGTAAAGAGCCGCCTCCCACACTTCTAAACAGGCCATTCCTTTCCACCTTTGCTCGTCCCACCAGTACCAAACACAACAAGACCTCGTCGGCTCAAGCAGCAGCAAGTGCCTCCACCGACCACGCTGCCCTATTCCGTGCTGCTACCGATGATAAGGCCCGCGCGCGTGTCGTCGCCTCGGCCCTGGCAGAGAAGCTGTCCCGCGCCATGACGATGGCAGCTGATGACGTGGATCCCAACAGGCCGCTCTCGGCGTACGGCATCGACAGTCTCATGGCGATGGAGCTGAGGAACTGGGTTGGGCGCGAGTTCGACGCCAAGTTGGGCATGTGGGAGATGTTGAACGGTGATAAGCTGATCAAGGAGATTGCTGAGGCGGTGGTGCGGAAAAGCAACTTGTTGAAGGGCTGAGATTTGAGTCAAGTATACGGAATTGCCCTCGGGCATGCTGGGCAAGCTTGTAGATAAGATGGAGAAATTGCCCAAAGTTTACATACGGAGGTTACGATGCACGCATGAAGTTTACGATTTAAATATGCTTCAAATAGACCAGATGGCAAAAGGGTTAAGAATGTTTGCGATCGACGGTGAATCCAGACCCCTGTACAATCCACGTCTCAGAGTTATAAAAGGAAGTAATTAAGTAAGATTGGACTTTAACAGTCAAAGTTAGAAGACTATTCTAGTATAAAGCAGAGTCGTCTCTACATATTGGCTCTACTCCGCGATGGCATCATCAAGTATTAACCCCACCCTTTACTCAATCAGAACCTGCTTCTCCTTCTTCAAGCTCTCAACGAAGCTGATCGAGACATTGAGAGTCTGGGCGACAATGTCAGGAGGAGTCAAGGCAAGCCATTGAGTCAGAGAAATGTCAGCAACACGGTCAGACTTGTACACCTCAATCCAGATGAGATCCTCGTCCTTGGAGGTGTTCTCGATGTAGTGGCTAGATAGAGTTAGCAGTGGCCACATCAACAAATAGCGAACTCATCTACTCACCCGGAGTTGTCAGGGAAGGCAGCTGTGTCGCCAGCAGAGAAGTCAAAGGTTCGGGCGGCAGTGTTGCCGATAAAGACAGTCGCCTTGGCCTTGCCTTGGTGGAAGTAGAGCCACTCCTCGGCATTGGGGTGCCAGTGGAGCTCCCGCAGACCGCCAGGCTTCAGGGTCACGAACGTGGCAGCCAGAGTCTTGCTAGCAGGGAAGTTGGTCGAGTCAATCTTGTAGAACGACCCGCCGGTTCCGCCAATCTTCTCGGGCTCGTGCTCGAATGTGCGGTAGACGAAGGAACTGTTGCCCTTGAGCTTGCCGGCGGGGCCGTCGGTGACGTTCTTCTTGCTGACCTCGGCGGGCAGGATGTACGGGTTGGGTTTGGTGACGTTCTCGAAGACAGAAGGGTCGACGCCGAAGTTCTTGGCGAGGATGTCCTTGGGGGTGTGGTTGATCCAGTCGTCGACCATGAAGGTTGTGCTGATTTCCTTGTCAATAGACTGACTGGATATTGAGACGATTAAACTTACCCAATCTTGTCAAAGTCGGCCTCGTCAAAGACCAAAAGGTACTCGTTCTCGTCGGCAAGACCCTGGACAGTGTGGGCAGCTCCCTTAGGAAAGTACCAGATGTCGCCGTAGTTGAGAACCTCTTCCTGGTATCGTCCGAACTCATCAACAGCAGAGATCAGAACAGATCCGTTGTAGACAATGCCCCATTCAGCCTTGACACAGTCAGTTTAGCACTCGAACGGAGTCGGACTGGTGCTTGGACTCACAACACGGTGCCAGTGGAGTTCACGAATAGCACCCTTCACGAGGTGCTGCTGAGCACCGGAGATGTCGTGGCTAGAGGGAAGATCCTGAATGACCTGCTCGCGTACCCAACCGCCCTTCAAGATGCGAGTCTTTGAGTCGGAAAAGCTCCACTTGAGGTTGGGAACAATGCCGTTGTCTGTGGGCTGGCGACCAAGGTTGTCCGGGTTTTGAAGATCAAGCTGCTCATTAGTTCCGCCTAGGTATTGTGAGTAACAGAGTCATTGGCCTGAGAGAGATGGCTATATACCTAGAATAATGCTACCCTTGCCCTTTCCATCATTTGGCTGGCCTTTCTCAAAGCCGGCAGCGCCGGAAGCATCGCGCTTCTCGACGTCCACAGCTGAAGGAGCGGCAGCGACAAACTGCGCTCCATAGCACAGGGCTAGAGCGGAAGAGAAGATGGACGCGCTCTTCATTGTGATAGCAGTTGGAGAGATTAAAAGAAGGACAGAGCCGTGAACGAAGGGAGGCTCTAGATTATGGGATGATGATGTAGACACAGGTGAAAATAACCAGGTGCCGTACGGGATCTTATACCCTCAAGCACATCTCAGCCGTGACATCCAATTATCACGACCAAAAGTAGGGAAATTATGAACGTCCTCGTAAACTCAATGCCGGCCATCCTCTCCCACGACGTCACTTACACAGGCGGCATGACCAAAGCCACCGCCTCAAAGAAACAACGATCGTCATTATCAAATTGAGCTATTGATTAAAGGGCATATCAAATTGTGGCCGCAAATGGCGTATTGTTCCTAAATGCCGCCCGAACTATGGCCCGTCTAGGTTGTGCTACCAACTGCAACCACCACGATGAAGCCATCTCGGGCCCAGGAGCTTCCGCCCTCTGCGGAATGAGAAGATCTGCAAACCCATTTCCAAGAAGGATGCAAGTCTGCTTATTCCCTGCATCGCTACCAAGTGGGATGACCCTGTCTTAAAAGCGTGCCTTTGAGGATTAATATGAATCTGGGGTTTCGACATCGTTGGGTTGGATGAGGTGATTGATCTGCGCTGCTAGCACCGACTTCGTGCGGCTCAAGTTAAGGTGGGCGAATGAAACTCTGCGCTACGCAATCACTTGTAAGCTTATATTCAGATTAGTGAATATGCTCTCCTCAGTGCGCGGAATCAAGCTGTTGGGCTTGTTCCTGCTGATCATCCTGTCTTTTCTCATTTGAGTTTACACGGGGTTGAGACCGTGGGGGACGACGGGGCATGCTCTCTAGGCTCTAATTTGGGAGGGGCCTTTCATTCTTTTCGCGTTTATTTCATCACTCTGTGGGTTTTCATTCTCAAAGGCTTGAGAATGGTGCATCTTTCGGTCGAGCTGAGTGCATCAATAGAACACTAATGTTGCATAGGGCTTCAAGCTGACTCGGCCAGCTGCGTCGGTCCATCGGCGTGGATCCCACGATGCCAGCTCACAGCTTCCCAGGGATGGAAGTCGCAATCGCAACTAACAAGGCGTTTCTCTCCCGATATGAAAGCTATCATGAAGATCACTCACGAATCGAGCCTGGCAAGAAGCTAGGCTACCAAGCCATGTCCAGAACAGGACGACTTGGCGATGTGTCTTGAGAACCCCTGGTCGAGCTGCTCAACTGCCGGGAACTGTGCGTACAAAGGTTAACAAGGGTGACAGCGAGCCTTAGCTATGTTACTCGGCAACTGGCCGGCCTCTTGGAGGCAAGGGAGGTCGCTAGCACATAAGGCTGATTGCCCTGTTGGTCGATTAGCTGGGAGGGCTCTTCACACCATGACTTTCGGTTAGTCCAGTGATATCCCAATTGAACATTATCAATCTGCCCCGAAAGTGATGTCATTCGTTAGAACTGTTGATCCAAATATTGTATAGAATAGGGGGTGGAATGACACTGAACGGCGAGCAACGGTATCCCCATTAGACCTAGTACTCGCTCGTGGTCAACTGAGACTAAACAAGACAGCAAACCCTATAGTATGCTTGCCTCAGCTTATCACTTCCTCCATGCATGTCTAGGGGATATTTGTACTCCGAACAAGGTAACTGAGCAACGTGGTTGTCCCAGTTCGGCGAGCACCAAATCGCCTCGACAAATCGCCAGCCACATCCCGGATGAGCAGCTGCACGGCTATCCCATGCGTCCCGTCGCCGAGAGTCCGGCGCAATATTTGCGAGTATCTTTGCAGATCAGTTCCGACAAAGGTCGATGTCTCAATTTCCACCCAGCTGCTTGGTGTCTTTCTCGCCATCACACCATCTGAACTAGAGAGCATTCAGGAAGAGAGCAGCAAAATCTGGGAAGAGAAAGCTCATAGCTTCGGAAATTGTGATAGCCGTGATGAAGAAGACGCATCATGAGGTTGAATTATGTCTTCGTGAGGCTTGATGATACAATTCGGAGGTGAGGGCAGGTGGTCGATGGGAGATCATGTCCGGGAGATTGGCGAGCCAGCAGAAGAGAGGATCGGATGAAGAAAGTTCACCAGAGGCAGACGACATATCATGAAGTATATAATCCTTCCAAAACTCCCTCAATCTTTCTCAAACACTCCAGCTCGCATCATCAACTTGCTCACACCCTCACCCTAGAGTGACAGCAGCAACTGGGGCTACTACATCTTCTCTGCAAGTCTTTGACAATGCCTTCTTTGCTTTCTCTCACTGCCCTCTTGGGTGCCCTTGCTTCACAGGTGTCGGCGACTCCCGCCAGCCTCCACAGGAAGGGTCTCAGTCTGCCCCCTCTGATCCCCAAGATCCCAGGTGTCACTGAAGCCCTGTCCGACATCGCTCCACCGCTGCCCATCCTCCAGGTTCCCACTCCCCCCCTGGACAGCCCTCCTTTCAAGACCTCCAACATCAAGCCCAAGAAGATTGGTTACTTCTGGACCGGTGCTGGTGACAACAAGCATGCCGACTTCCTGATCACCGCCAGTCTGGATGATGTAAGTTAACATCCACATGGAGACCTCATACTATGGTCCTGACAGAATTTCAGGACACCTTTGGCGAAATCATCCACATCACTGATGTCAACACCAGCGGCAACTCGCCTCACCATCTTGGAACTTCCCTTGATGGCAAGTCTCTGGTGGGTGGTGGCCTGCTGTCCCTCCTAAAGACCCAGGACACGGCCTTCTACTTCGACACCTCAGACCCTTATCGCCCCAAGTTCGACCACAGCAACCGAGGTATTCTGGGATCCATTGTCGATGAGATCCGAGCCAAGCCCGATGGTGGTTTCTTCATCACCTACATGGGCAGTGCTGTCGGCACCTCCCCCGGCCGTCTTATCGAGACGGACGCCCAGGGCAACATCATTCACGAGTGGCCCGAGGATGTGGAGGGCACCCTTAACATCCTTGGCGAGCAGTTCTCACCCCACGGTCTCGCTGTTGACTTCAAGAACAAGGTCATCCTCACCTCCGACTTTGTTGTGCCCATCACCATTCTCAAGCCTACCCTTGGTATCAAGAAGGCCGACACTCTGCGCCTGTGGGACCTCGACTCTCGCAAGATTATCTCCACCATCACCATTCCCGAAGTAAGCATTCCTCCAGTCCAGTCGAGAGGCGCTATCTAACTTTGTATGAACAGGGCCAAGGTATTCAGGACGTCAAGTTCATCCCCGGCAACAAGGAGAGTGCTGCTCTGGCTACGTAAGTGTAATCGCATGCTCGAATCTAATCAGCGGACTAACTTTATGTCTACAGTGCTGTTGGCCCCGGCCAAGTCTGGATCATCTACCCCTTCCGCAAGGACTCCAACGGCAAGCAGGGTGTCGCTGAGCTCCTCTACGACCTTGGTGACAAGGCCAAGGAGTCCCTCGCCATCTACTCTGACATCACCGACGACGGCAAGCTTGCTTACTTCACCATCACTCTCGGCAACCACGTTGCTGCTCTTGATATCTCCGACCTCGACAACGTCAAGCGCCTCGACGACCCCAATGAGGAACAGCCCATCCTCGGCCCCCACTACGTCAAGATCTCACCCGATAAGAAGAACCTGCTGGTTACTGGCTACTTTGTCCAGGCTGGAGAAGTAAGTTTCCCATTGAGTAACTTTGGTGACTGGGTTTCATTTGCTAATGCTCCTTGCTCCAGATCTCGATCGTCAACACTCCTGGTGACTACAAGGGTCACTGGATTGATATCAACGAGGATGGCTCCCTCAGCTTCAACCGCACCATTGACTTTGAGAAGATATTCACCAGGACCCGCGGCGGTGCTCGACCTCACAGCGCCGTCATCTTCGATCTCACTGACCCCAAGAACCCCATTTACTACTAAGTGCTGGGGTGTGAGCTTAATGAGTGAGGACGAGTCTTTCTGTAAGGAGGGTGGATAGTTGGATTGACGTTAATTTTTCTTTGTACCTCACTCTAGGAGGTGGTTTATTAAGTTATGGTCATTCAGCTATGACTGTTTACATTAAGCCTTTTTCGCGTTCTGTAGACTTTATGATAATACCAATAATTCTCAATCGTCCTGTTTCAAGCTTCGCTTCATTTAATTTTGGATCTGGGGTATTTTTGTTCGCCGACAGTTCACACCTTTATAAAAGTCACAGGATCTGACAGTAGGTAGGCATGTCATTCATCGGGCAGAGAGCCAGAACGCCCGGCATCAGCTTAGCCAGCCAGCCAGCCAGGCGCGTCGAAAGAGTAGAGACAAAGTTAAGAGCCTTTTCTGTCTTTCCAAGAGGCAAAAAAGACAAAAAGATAACTTTGTTGGGCTCCACCGGGGATTGAACCCGGGACCTCTCGCAAGCTGTTGCAATTTGGGTTTGCCCAAAGCGAGAATCATACCGCTAGACCATGAAGCCAAGTTGTTATTGAGAAGCCTGGCACAAAATCCAGCTTATAAGCTGCAGCACGTATGTGTGCCAGCGTGTGTGTCCCATTTGGCGAGCTGCCTGTTTCCGATGACTCACTCTAAGGTGCAATGAAAGGAAATTGGAATAGCAGACGTCGATGAGACCTCTCCCTCCATTCATGATTGACACGCGTCGCTTCGAGAGCGGGGTGCGGCGTTTATGAGCGTGTTCACCATCCATCTCTACTCCTTTCATAACTCAATAACCATCAGAAGCTGAAGTTCTGGCATGTCAACTTGGGTATTCCTACTCGATGCGTCGTAATGAGGTAGGCCTTGTGCACACACCCAATGTTCAATACAGCTAATGTCTCCCCAGCTCAACCGCGCCGCCGCCCGCTGCTAGCATCGCAGCCGAGACGCCACTACCCTACGTTGTTGGTCAAACAATCAAATTGGAAGCCCCTAATGGAAAACGTATTCAAGTTACCATCACACACCTCTACTCGATCACTGTATCGCCTGTGATGGAGGTACAAATAATGACGTCGACAGGATGTAGGAAGGCCATCCTTAAGCTATTCGATCGGCGTTTTGGGGAGTTCCGCAAGAAGCACCCGTACAATCCACCAGCCGAAGCTGCGTGGCAGGATTGTGTTCGCTCTGGCAGGGCCAACACTCTTCTTGAAGCTCTTCAACGTGAAGAAGACATGATTAAACAGGCACGATTTCAACAGGAGGATGACACTGACGACGATAGCGACGACGAAGAAGAGGAGGAGGAAGAATCAGACGACGAGATTGAAGACGACCTTCAAGAGGAGGAAGCTATAATTTACCACACAACTCGGAAACTTTACGCAAAAGAGGTTCGAGCGTATGCCGAACTGCAATCGCTTCAAGGCCGATGCATTCCTAGATTCATCGAGTCGGTTGTTATGAGTCCCCCAGAAGCACCTGCAGATCTGCCGGCGCGTTACTTCCAAGCTCCTGGCGTATTGCTTGAATACATTTGCGGCTTTCCACTCTCAGACCTCACAACCCGAGTCCCGAACCAGCCACAGCTCTGGAAAAGCATTGTGGAGGGTGCAATGGACGTGGCGAAAGAAGTCAACCACGCAGGAGTCGTTCATTTTGACTGCCAGCCGAGAAATGTTCTGGTAGCGGAGGGTGACAAGGGCGCCTTTCAGTCCTACTTGATCGACTTTGCACAATGTGGTTTCAGAGCTGACTATAAGGATACGGATGATATCGAGGATGAGCACGGCTTTAAATATCTTGTTAATCTTATGGACAATCATGGTGCTATTGCAGTCATGACCCAGAGAATAAAGAGGACAACGCCCTATAGAATTACCATCGACGTCGATGCACTCGAATGTCTTTATTACTAGCGGTACAAACGAACAAGTGCGTCTAGCAGTGTAATTACTAGTATAGGCAATGCGAATCAATCTTGCCCGTACCTGGTTAAAAGTAGATGCCGATGGCCGCAGACGAGGACCGGCACTGCACCAAAAAAAGCGCCAGAGATTTGTTACGCGTCGGTGATGAGTTCTTACAACTTTGCGCGTGAGTGCAGTACTGGCAACCTTTCTCTACTATTCTTAATGATGGTGTTAAATGCCTTGGGGTTACAGCACTTCTCACGTTGAGACATTTACTTAAACAGAGGCTCGAGACAGCAATCCCCTGCACAGTCGTGCCAGACTTACCAAGATCCCATAGAGGCCCAAAGTTTGCTAAGTTAAGGTATCTAAGTGAAAGGGTAAAACGCTGGTAGCGGGCTTGACATGAAAGCCGTTTTGCTGTCCAACTCTTCCGCTTTCTAAGTACTCCTTGCTAGATCAATTAATGAAGAGGCCTTGGACAGCATTTAGGCGTCTCTGTCAGCTTGGGGCCCGCCGATTTGGCAGCACCACCGACTCAACACTACAACCATTGCCACCAACCATCAATCATCAATCATCTCACTCGCACAACCTCTAAAAAAGAAATTCGCCTGAAATAGCAAAATAATTTCTCCGGTACAGGGAATTGAACCCTGGGCTCCGCGGTACTTGTTCTCTCAAGTTATGAGAGCGCGAAATGTTAGCCACTACACCATACCGGACGTTGATTGCTTGTTGAAGGCGTTGCCATTATAGAATACTAAGTATTTTCTGATCTGCCCCCAAAACATTGGCCATCTCGGAGGAACAACCTACAGACATGATCGAGAAACGACATATAGTCATCATGTACGATACCTAAGCTTCAACACATCCTATTCTCAGATACACCTACACATCGCCAGGACAAAGGAACAGCATCAGAACGCAGTCCATCGCCAAAGAATGATCCACCCCAGACCTAAGCACCCGCCGCCATATCCACGTCTCTCCCCTTGACACTCTTCCACTCCACCAACAACGCGCCAACAATCGTCGCCGACGCCGTCGCAGCGCCAACATAGAAACTCGTCGTCAGCGCGTCGTTGTACGCCAGAATCACGCCGTCCAGCCACTCGGCCCGTATCACGCTGCGGATGTTGGTCGCGCCCGTCGCGATCACCACGTGCGGGTCCAAGTCAGGCACGTACTCGTGTATCTTGCTGATGAGCGAGTTGGTAAAGACAGTGTTCCCGGCGGTCACGCACAAGGCGCCGCCCAGGGTCTGCGCAAAGACAATCATGGCCGTGCCGGTGGGGATGTCGACCATCTCGCACACCACCTGCACGGCGATGAGAGGCTGCTGAAGGCCGACGCCGACGCCGATGCCTGCGATGAGCTGGTAGCCGACCCATTCGGCCGTTGACGTGTCTATCTCAAAGGTAGAGATGAGGCCGAAGCCAACAGCCATGAGGATGGCCCCTGCAATCATGAACGGGGCATAGTAGCCCCAGAACGTGACGGCGGCACCGGCCATCATGGCGCAAAGGACAATGCCGAGGAGCATGGGCAGATTTCTGACTCCTGACATGATGGCGCTCTGGCCTTGGACGGCCTGGAACCAGATTGGCAGGAAATACAGGGCTGTGAGGAAGCATCCTCCCGTGTTGAAGGAAAAGAAGGCACCCGCCCACACGGAGCGCATCTTCAAGATCCGAGGAGGCACCGTGGCATTCTCATCCATCTTGTACTGCACGAACCCGAAGATCAGCAGCAGAAAAGCTGCGAGCATGAGCAGCGATGTGATGACCGAGTCGTCCCACTCATAGTCAACGCCACCCCATTGCAGAGCAAGCAGCAGACAAATCACTGCGGGCATGAAGATGCAAGTGCCGATAGGATCGAGCTGCCAGAAACGGACTCGCCAGGATGCCGACTCGATGTCGCGATCCGGCTCGGGGAAGAAGAAGAATATGACAACCACGGTGATAAAGCCGATGGGCAGGTTGATGTAGAAGCACCAGCGCCACGAGACTTTGTCCGTGAAGAGCCCACCGAGCAACGGCCCTGCAACCGACGAGATCCCCCACATGCCGCTGACAAGGCCGGTATAGATCGGTCTTCTGTGAAGGGGCACCGAGAAAGCCAGGATGGTAAGTGCCCCTGCAAAGATTCCCGCAGCGCCAACTCCAGCGACGGCCCGTCCGATGATGAGGGTGACGCTGTTGGGGGCGACACCACAGATGAGACTTCCCACCTCAAAGATGGCAATGGCTGACAGAAAAGTCCACTTGATGCTCCAGTAAGTGTAAAGCTTGCCGAAGAATAGCTGTAGAGAAGCGGTTGTAAGCATGTATGCTGACCCGTACCACCCCACATCGTTGAGACTCTCAAACGCGTCGGTGATTCTCGGGATAGCTGTTGCAATAATCGAGTTGTCTTTGTGGGGTCAGCAAAGTTCATGAATCAGGGCAATCCACTGACCAAGTGCCATGACGAAGACGGCTAAGCAAAGGGCCAAGGTGATCAAGGCAAGCTTCACGCCCGTGGGATAGGCAGGATTGTTTCCCAAATGCACATTTGCGTTATCTGGAGGCGATTGGAGCTTCTCCGTACTCTCTGTTGGGGCAGCTGACCGTGGCCGAATGTCATTGTATCGAACCGAACCCATAACAGGATGAGGATAGTCTCTCCGGTTCTGCTCTGGCATATCATAGTCCATAGGGAGAGAGCGGACGCTAAAGTTGCTCGGTGCAATGGAAGAGGGTCGACTGACGCCGTTGGTATCCTTGGAACCCTTGGAGCCTTGGTTTGTTGTGAGCCACTGGTTGGCATTCCTGGCTAGTTTGGCCGTCTCAGAGTCGAAGTGAAAGTACTGAGATGATGCCTGCAGAGTCGAATAGAGAGACTCCTTCGGTAGACGGACACTGAGGTGCGACCGAGACGTCGCAGCCATCGAGTAGTCCGGGGCTGACATGATGGAAGCCATCTTGATGAACGCTATGCCTCGCAACCAGTGCTGAGAATTTCCTTCTGGTCAGTCGTGGCTCGACACTTGGACTTGGAATAATGAAGCAGCCCATCGATCAAGCCGGGAAGACATGACTTTAAAGTCACCATTCCACGTGCTAAAAGTCTGGTCCTCCCAACTTGTTGCGACCTTCTGCAGATGGACAGGATGCGGCCCAAGGTAACACGACGGCATCTTTTCAGGAAGCTCCTTGCTGAGTCGATGATGGCTCACTCGTCTTACCTCGGCGTTGATAGCCACCCGGCCAGATGACAGCAAGGCGCAGGCTTTCGTGCCAGATCTACGCTTGCAGCTGTGGCCTTGCCTGAGTACAAGGTGTGATGGTCTGTAGGCGTAAGTGGTTGATCTCGGCATCCCGGGCACAGCGTAAAGATGGCAACGTGGGGGCTGGCGATGACTTCAGCGGCATCGCTCAGCAGAAGGCGTGCCACGGTAAGATCGTGTAGCCCATCCTGACATTCTCAAGCCAAGCACCGCGCTTTAGGCGGAGGCCGGAAGCCGTAATGCGTTGGGATGCCTCGGATTCCTCATAAGATCACTGCTGTACTTCCCATTTACTCATTCCCCAACCAATAAGGCCATGGAAATCCGTGGCGGGATCGCTCTGAGTGAGAAGACCGAAAGCCGCGGGAGTAAGCAAGGAAGAATACCGGGAGTTTTGCCGTTCAAGTGTCTTAAATATAATACGGATAACTCGATGAACCTGAAGGGCGTGCCGGGGGGACAGGATCTCGTTCGCTGAAAACTCAAATCCCTTAATCGGGGGACGTAGAAGAAGCATTTATTCGCGTAGCCATAGCATTGGAACAACTATCTGAGCCGAGGCAGGGCACACCGAGAGATCAAGCCCTCTGTCTTAGCATAGAAGCCCATTATCGGCATGTCACTAACCTGCTGCATCACACAAGAAGAGAGGCACGAGGCTAAGAGGTTGTGCCACCTTCACCAGAACCGATTTAGACCACTCAATAAGCGGCCAAGCGCAGTGAGAATGGTCCCTACTTTTGAGGTTCCGCAACGTCACGGAGTTTGAACAAACCCCGAGTCCGAAGAAGCCGAGAACATACTCATTAGTTTCAAAAAGTAAGATGTGGTCATGAATAAGCCTTCAAAAGTTCATTGTGAATATGTGCTATGGACGAAGGATTCGACACCGACCCTCCGGCCTGAGTCAGAATGATGCCTTTGGGTGTTACAAGCATCGCACAAGCATCAATGAGCGGAAGCTCGGAAGATGCACGCCAAAGCCCGCGAGTTTAAGAGTACCTTGTGCTGGCAAGACTGTTGTACCTCATTGCCGTGCTTGCAGTGCTCACCCAAACCTTGCGCTCCAAGAGAAAAGTGACAAACAAGCCATTGCGAGGATATGAACATTGGGAAACATTAACATGGGAACGACTCGTACAAGCTGCCACAAGAGGACAGGAAAAGAAGAAAGAGAAAAAGGCGGAAAAATACACAATGTACAGCGGAAGAATATCATGGTCAGCGAAAACAATGTGCGATACAGAATGGGTGAGGAGCATCCTCATCATGCTCCATCTTGTGGGATATCCTCTTCAAAGGGACTGAGTCGAACCCGGGGGCTCGCCCTCTGATGATCATCCTCGTCGTCCTCGAGAGTCTCTGCAGACCCCGGAGTAAAATACCGAGCCCGCTTTGTGCCCTTGTCAGCTAGGGCGTTGACGTCTGCGATAGCAGGCTCCCGCGGGCTGCTCTGGGTTGACACGTTGGTAAGTACATCGGCAAATTTACCCATAGAGGGAGTTCTTCGACTAAGTTCCGAGTTTGGAAAACATTTGGGGCTCTGCATCTGAGGTTGGACGAAGGAAACCGGGATACTGCCGCCTGATGGGATGTACATCTGCTGAGATACCTTTCGCTGCTCCTGATGCGCCAATCCATGAGTAGTGCTCGTCAACAGCGTGGACGGAATAGGGCATGTTGAATGCCGCTTGCGATTTTCCTTGCGAGACCGTACTTCAGGTGTCGAGGTTCGCGATGGTGGAGCTTGAAGTTGGAATGGGATAGGCTGGTTCAAGAGCGAAGCTGTCAACGAGAGTGCAAAGTCCTCGGGTAACGCAGCATTATGCGGGAAGGTTGGAAAAGGAACTATAATCCGTTAGCACTCTACCTTGAATGGCTGATCCAGGTGTCAAACCTGTTGACTCGCAGTAGTCCTGTTCTGTAGTTGTTGGCGTGTTTGACGGAGCCTTCGGTTGCCTGCCTGAAACCTCGTCATCCGTGGAGAATGCCAATTTGGTGAAATTGCCATCATCAGAACTGCGCACTGAAGCCTTTCGAGCCAAAGATGTATGCTCAGGCATGCCGGTCTCCCAGTCGTGACTGGGTTTCGACGCACCAGCAGTAAACTGCTGCGGGACGTCGTCCAACCCCAATACTGCTTGTCCAGGCCAATCGAGATAGATATATGAATCATCAAATTGATTGACAATGCTATTGCAGCCAGGAATCTCATCCGTGTTTGGCAGGGACGCGATGCAGCTCGCCTGGATTGGTTCCTCTGCATGGTTTGTCAAGACGTTGGACATGACACCTTGAATCATGGGCATCGTGAGCCCAGGCAGGTTTCTCTGTTGCCCGTTGGTACGGCGTCTTGGGGAGTGGGCGTGAGATTTGACACCGTTTGACGAGAACGAGGGAACGGGCATCGATATCGCGTATTGGGGTCGATGCCACATGGAAGGGTTTGGCCATGCAATTGTCGAACTTTCGAGGATATCTGTATTTAAATCATGAGTACACTGGCCAGCCAAGAGGAAGGGCACAGTGACAAACCTTGAGGCGCATGCTGGAAGGAGAAGGCGACAATGTTCTTGACCCTCTCAGTAGGCATGGAGAGAGAGTCGCGAGGAAACCCTTCACTAATGATAAGCCTGATCCGGCCGAGATCATCGGCAGGACTCCAGTGATTTTGCTGAAGAAGTTCCTGTTGGAAAACAGGGAACTTGAGTGGTTCGAGGTCTCCATTCTTGGAAAAGTCTGGCATGATGGTTAATGGCCGATACTCGGAATGGCAGCATTGTCTTACCAAAGCTGTTTGCAATAACATGCGGCCAATTACTGCTCCGCTTGAGAAAGGTGGACCTAGGAGAACAGTTAAGACAATGTGGTGATTTGTGTAGACCAAGGCCCGACATACGCAACAAGATGCCCATCGATGAAAAGTCTCGTCTCGAACCTGACGTCGTTCAGATGCTTGGTGTATGCCCTGGTGAGCTGGCTGATGATTGGGGTATTCCACGAGTGAATGGAGATCTGAAAGGGCGTTCCAGGCGCAAGGCTGGGCACAAAGCAGGTGACTGTTGGAAGACCAAAAGAGCCGTGGGTGTTGGTGAACTCTGGTAGGGACACGGTTCAGCTCCGGGGAAACGCAAAATCTGAAGGGTCACTCATTCACTCACCTGCGTCGTGAACAACCTGGCAGTTGACTTGAAACTCTCTGAAGGGGACCCCACAGCCCTGCGGGAAAAGGAGTACATCCCAGTCCTCGTACCTCATCTTGACCAAGGACGGGGGCTGAGGGGATGAAGGGGCCAAGAAGATAGGCAATACTGCAAGACAACGCAGGCCGAAATCAAGGACTCTCGGAAGGATTCTAATCCAATGTGATGAGGAGAATGAGGAATGGCTTGTTGTTTGAGGTTCTGAAGTCGCTGGTCAGAGGAAGAAGACGGGAGGAGGGCAACGAGTGCAACCGTCCCGAGGCAGCAACATGCCTTGCAGCTCGTCCCGTGACCGGACTCCTCAAGGGGGGCATGATGCTCCAGACGACCCTGAATTTGGAGGAAGGAGACAAGCGCAGCTTAGGTATAGAGCTACCTAGGTAGTCAATCGCTCTTGGATGAGAGACGGGCACATCTGGAGGAGACGAGCATCTGAGCTGAAAAGGGGCGGGCCTATGCTTGTGAACAACCACTTACAGCATGATTTAGCCGAAGGTCCTTCCACAATTGCCATCCGCGACTCATGGACACCTGCGGGTAAACTTTAGTTGAGATCATGATGGGGGATATGATGACGATGATGTTGTTGAGAAGGACGTCGAACGGAAGGAACGCAGATAATGTATTGGAACAAAGGATCGCGAAAGTCCAAAATTGGGAATCAGCCCTAAATATCCAGCGGTTGGCACTTGGGTGGGCTTGAATGTGCCCGGTGTTTGCTTTGCATGAACTCGGTATCCTCGCCAGCAATGCAAATTTCCAGTCATGACATGAACTGTCGAGGAACTCTCTTACAGTGATGAGGTTAGCAGGATAAACAATCGATTAAACCCACAGCGCATCAAGCGTATCAAGAATCACTCATCCACGTCATATGTATCTCTCGGCTACGCCGGTACTCAAAACATCCATTGGGCCCTGCATTGAACCCTTTCCATTCTTTGTTATGTACAAATGAGCATTTCCCTACTCAAGGGTCCTCATCACCCTCCATCCGAGCCTGTCAACGCACTGTTAGCACGAGCACAATCCAATGTCTCCAATTCACCTACCCTCACGGCTCCGGGGCCACCAAGCTCTCGCTCCAGGCCACCCTCAAACTGTCGGGGGTAGGCGGGCTGGTCGGGGTAGTTGAGGTAGACAAGTCCGGTGACGCTCATGAAGACGGCGACGAAGGTGCCAACCATGACCAGACCGGGGCCGGGAGTCGTCCAGGTGTACTCGAAGGGAGAGAAGATGCCCAGCATGTCGTTATCCTCGTGAATGGGCTCGCCAAAGTTTCGTCGCTCCTGGGGGTCCCACCAGGTGGCATATGGGTCACGGAACTGGCGCTTGATTCGGGGTGGGTTGATGTAGCCGCCGTTCTGCGATATTATCCATCAGCGCCTCGTCTCTTTCTCAGCATCTCTGCGTGTCCATCACTGACCATTCCCGGGTCCTCCGCCTCGGTCAAGGTCGGGCCATCGGGGTACTTCTCGTCAATAACCTTCTTGTCGGTGTACTGGGCGGGCAGGAAGGTTCGTCGCTGGATGGTCGGCAGTCGTCGAGCAGCCGTCATGCTGCTGCGCAGGGCCGAGGCCCGCACAATTCGTTGAGGGAGCATCTGGAGGGGGAGAAAGAATTAGCGAAACCAATTGAGCACCCCTCAACGGCTCTAGAGACACACACCTCGGGCGAGGGGACAGTGTCGTCGGCGCCCAATTGCTCTGTGACGTGATGTGATGGGCTCTGTGTTGAAGCTTTAGCCAATCGAGGCTGTGATGATTCTCAACCTAAATGTGGAGCCTCAGGCATCAAGAGGGCACGCCAGGCGCGCGTCGGGCCCTTTTCGGTTAGTCTCAACCCTGGTCCAGGGCATGCATCTTCGATTCTCCTCCAGTTCAAAAGTTTTGCTGACTATACTGGATTTTGCGCCTGAATCCCACGCAGGTCGCCCGCAAGGCCTCTGATCATGTGCAAACTTTGTATGAATATCCGCTGAAGCGCTACGATTCCGTAGACATTAATTTGGCCCCCGCAAATGATAGCTTCGCAGAGAATACGCCCCCTGCCTCCCCTGGCTCCACGTTGCTACTATGCCCGAGACCGCGTCGCCCGCCAACGTGCTGCCCAAGTCGGACCCTGATGCCATCAAACCTGAGCATGACGCGCCTGAGACGTCTCCAAACGGAGTTGACGCGCTGAACGGAACGACAAACGGCCACAGTGGTCATGATGAAGCAGCAGAAGATGCGCCGTCCGCCATCAACGGCTACTCTCATGAGACGCCTAATGGCCACTCTCATGACGGCGAACGACCAGCAAAAAGACGACGCACACGAGAACTGACACCCCAAACGACACCCAAGAAGCCCAAACCTGAATCGCCGCCATGGAAGAAGATCGTTGCTGAAGGCCCAACTTCCTTCACCGAGAACGGACGGCGCAAATCTGGTCGAATCAACACCCTTCCTCTCGAACTCCTACCCCAGGGCAAGACTCGAATCACGAGACGATCCATTGCCGGCGCAAGCTCGAGTCCACCAAGGCCAAAGCCCGAGATCCAGCCGTCCAATGGAAACTCGAGGAAACTGCCAAACGCCTCTCACAAATCGAGTCCCGCCACCAGAACGCACTCGAAGCCAACACCCGCACCGACTCCAAAATCCGCATCCAAAAAACCTGCACATGAAACCCGAACCTCATCTCGCTCGACTCGCCGTCGAAGTCCCTCTCCGCCACCCCCTCCCTCCCGACATTCGACCAGATCCCGACGATCGGCGCGATTCAGCGATGCCAGCACCAAAGACGACAAAACACAAGACTCAAGGCACGTCCCCTACAGTGCCACCAACCGCTCTCCTCGAATCAAATTACGAGTCGGTCGATCCGGTTATATTCCTCTCGTGCACCCCGATCAAGTTCGCAAGAAACCCAAGATTGGTACAAGTTTCGAAGACTTTTGGACTCGAGGCGGGGACATCCCTGTAGAGGAGGGTGGATTGCAAGCGTCCGAGGATGGTCCCCCGTATACCGACAAGATGGCCGAGAAGGATGCTCAAGCCATCCTTCGTATCGAGAACGAGGTTGAACATGGTGGGCTGCTCTCTCAGGAAAGGTGCTCAATATTCCTACCAGAACCGGAGGAAGAACCGCCTCGGCAATGGGCTCACCAAGACCACATGGTTAAGGCCATGATGAACTTTCGAAAGCTCATGCTGGCAGAGCAGCAACGACACCGAGCGGCAGCCAAGAAGCTTGCCGAAGCTTGCCGCGACGAGTGGCTCCAACGTCAACCCAAGTCGGCGGAAGAGATCGAAGCTGAACAGAGAGCTCTGTGGATATCCCGGTACCGGACGGTGGTTAGGGTCCTGTTCGGCACGTGGGAGAATGTTCGTGTGGAAGTCAATCGCCGGCGACTGATCGAGTGGGAACAAGAGGAGCAGAAGAGAGTCAAGGCAGCCCTCAACGAAGCCGTGAATCTGTCAGAGCAGAAGCTTCAGGCTCGCCACGCTGGAATAGACTCTGAACAACCCTCGGACGAGGAGGATGGGTTCGATGACCTTACCGACGATATGAGCCTAGCCAATGATGACAACGACCTGGGCCTTGCCTCGAACGAAGACGACGAGAACGACGAAAATGATCCGGATAGCGACATCATGTCATCAGACGATGATGATGACGGCGATGAAGAAGAGGACCAGAAGGACCTAGGCGATGAGAATCTAACTCAAGAGCAGCTGCAAGCAAAGTACGCCCATGTTCCAGATCTCGAAAAACCCCCCGCAGACGCAGAAACACCAGCAAGCGGGCAAACCCTGGAGGATAGGGATGCTGTCGATACCGCCCAAGCTACTGAGAATGCAGAATCGAGCGATGAATCCGTCGACATGGATGACGATATGGGATCATCCGATATGGATAGCAACGACGAGGAAGTAGAAAACGACGAGTCAGACGAGGAATCTGAAGAGGATGTGGGCGGCTTATTGGGACTGTTCTTTGGGAAGTCGGAACTAAAGCAAATGAACAATGAGGCGTCTGCACAAGCCCCCGCCACTTTGGATGAGGATGCCGAGATGCCTGATGCTATTCCCGAAGACAAACCTGCCCCGATAGTCAGCGAGGAGGCGAACCAAGATGAGGTGTCCCTGGTTCAGCACCCTGGCCCAGACCACCCCGACCCGGTTCAAAACGGCGATGCGACTCTCCAGCTTGCAGACGATACAGAAGTGCCGGGAGCTGCAGGGAATCCCGACGGGGCCCCTTCGGATGACGCCAAACAAGCAGATGCACCTGTAGATGGCGTCGAGGTCACTGGCGCACCCACGAAAGTGGATGTCGTCCAAGACCAGGGCCACGAGGTTATCATGACAGGCATCGACGAGCAGCCCAGCGAGGAAATAGCAAAACAGCCCTCGGATTCCACAGTCCCCGAGAAACGCCTCAGCCCGGAGATTGAGCCAGCTACCAACCCGCCCAGTCCCGCACATAGCTTGTCGCCTCCTCCCACGTCAGAAACCAAGCCCTCTGAGCTTGACACCGCTTCATCTGCGGAGATGGCTGTAAGCAAACCCGACGGGAGCAGATCTGCTTCACCCCAGCCTTCCTCGAACCACAAGACCGAGGTGCCTTTCCTCCTCCGTGGAACGCTACGAGAATACCAACGCGACGGTCTTGACTGGTTGGCTGGTCTGTATGCCAACAGCACCAACGGTATTTTGGCCGACGAGATGGGCTTGGGAAAGACGATCCAGACTATCGCCCTTCTCGCACACCTAGCCTGTGAACACGAGGTATGGGGACCGCATCTTGTTGTGGTTCCGACCAGTGTCATGCTCAACTGGGAAATGGAGTTCAAGAAATGGTGCCCTGGCTTCAAGATTTTGGCGTACTACGGCTCGCAAGAGGAACGCAAGCGCAAACGACAAGGCTGGAACAACGATGATGTATGGAACGTTTGCATCACTTCGTATCAACTAGTTCTTCAGGATCAGCAGGTATTCAAGCGACGACGCTGGCATTACATGATTCTTGATGAGGCGCACAACATCAAGAACTTCAAGTCACAACGATGGCAGACCCTCCTGGGCTTCAACACACAGGCCCGGCTGTTGCTCACTGGGACTCCTCTCCAAAACAACCTGACCGAGCTCTGGTCACTACTCTTCTTCCTAATGCCGGCTGAGAATGGCGTTGGCGGGTTTGCGGACTTGCAGGAATTCCACGACTGGTTCCACAAGCCAGAATCCCAAATTTTAGAGAGTGGAAGGGAGCAGATGGATGACGAGGCCAGAGCAATCATATCAAAGCTTCATAAGGTGCTTCGTCCGTACCTACTCCGTCGGCTCAAGGCCGATGTTGAGAAGCAAATGCCCGCCAAATACGAGCACGTCGAGTTTTGCCGACTCTCGAAGCGTCAACGTGAGCTTTATGACGGCTTCCTCTCCCGGGGAGACACCAAGGAAACGCTCTCTTCTGGGAACTATCTTTCCATTATCAACTGCCTGATGCAGCTCCGAAAAGTCTGCAACCACCCTGATCTGTTTGTCGACCGACCGATTATGACTTCGTTCCGCATGCAAAAATCTGTTATCTCAGACTATGACGTTGTCGGGCAGAGGGTGCAGAAGTTGTTGCTAGATCCAAAGCTCATGAGTATCGTCAATCTGGGCTTCCTCAACCTCATCCCGACCCAATATGAACACCTATCAACAACCCAAGCCGAACGAGTTTCTCATCTGAGCTCACACCGCGTATTGATGGACCTGCGAGAGGCCCAAAGAGCCCGAGCCCAGTATGCTTACTCAAACCTCGACCCATCAACCGTGGGATCCAACATAGCCTATCTCGAGAGTGGTGCAAGATGGGGCCGTTTTGAAGAGCTCCAACACTGCGTTTATCTGAATGCGCTGCGTCGTCAGCAGAGGCCAATTTATGGCAAGAACCTCGTCGACTTGCTCACAATTGGCACTGATAAGCGGCCTTACAAGCCGCGCCCCAAGATTCCCCGTCAGATCATGAGCTGGTTCGAAAATGAGTCGACCGCCATTCAGTCCATGATTCCCACCATCAACCAGCGCGCCGATAGTTTCAAAACAACAATTGAGAAATTCTCGTGTGTGACTCCTGCAGTTGTCACCAGGGATATGGAGCAATTCATCCTTGGCCGCAAGGGCGTTGAAGTCTTTACGGACGAAGATCTCAAGCTCTCCGCACCTGTCCGATGGGCACCGTTCCTACCCAAGGAATCACCACCCGATCCTTGGCACGAAGGTCGGATGAGGCTCAGCATACAGTTTCCCGACAAGCGTCTGTTGCAATATGACTGTGGCAAACTCCAAATCCTGGACAAGCTGCTACGGAAACTTCAGGCTGGTGGTCATCGTGCCCTCATCTTCACACAGATGACCAAGGTTCTCGACATTCTCGAACAGTTCCTGAACATCCACGGCCACAAGTACCTCCGCCTGGATGGTGCCACCAAAGTGGAACAGCGTCAAATTCTCACAGACCGGTTCAACAATGACCCTCGAATTCTATGCTTTATCTTGTCGACTCGGTCGGGCGGTCTTGGAATCAACCTGACGGGCGCTGATACCGTCATCTTCTACGACCAGGACTGGAATCCCGCCATGGACAAGCAGTGTCAGGATCGATGCCATCGTATTGGACAGACCCGCGATGTGCACATATATCGCTTGGTCAGCGAACATACCATCGAGGCCAACATCCTTCGAAAAGCATCGCAAAAGCAGATGCTGGACGACGTGGTCATCCAGGAGGGAGAGTTCACAACCGATTACTTCAACAAACTCTCCGTTAGGGATGTCCTTGCCGAAAAGTTGGACTCGACGAGTCAAGGTGTGGATGCCGCGGACGCTGCACTGGATCGAGTGCTTGGTGGTCCCGACACCAGCACAGACCAGCGAAGAGTTGGCCGAGTACTTGAACAAGCGGAAGACAGAGAAGATGTGGCAGCCGCCCGCGTGGCAGAGAAAGAGATCCAAGCCGACGATGACGATTTCACGGAGAAGCCTAGTAATAACGCTTCTGGTGCCTCGACAGCGCGGCAAGGAACATTGGCTGGCAAGTCAGTGCTGGATGGTGCACTCGACGAAGCCGACACGCCTCAGGCGGAACAGATTGAGGAGTACAATGCATGGGGCAACAAGATGCGCACCGTCGACGATTACATGCTCAGCGTGATGGCCGAGCAACTCAAGGACACGAAGCTGGAACTACCCAAGGACAAGAAGAAGGGAAAGAAGAAGGGCAAGGACACACGCAAACGATAAGCACATAATAGCCACAAGGAGGGTGGCGAGACACGAAAATATCTGTATACTAGCAACCGCATTGGGAACAAGGCAACACCAAAACAAGGGGACAAGACAGAACAGGAGGCTTTTCTCGTAGATTGGGTGTATAGGCATAACGGGGGTTGGATGTACGAAAGCAGTAGATGGGGGTCTTGGAACACATGCATGGGGTTTAAGGGCGTAACAGGTCGTGTCCTTGATGGGAGCATTTGTAGACTTGTAAGAATTGGATGTGAGAACGAACTCAACTATTCTGCTTTTTGAGGGAGCTGTGACAGGAAAATACCACCAAAAGTAGGGGGCCTCCGTATTAGAGATATACGGGAACGTTGAGGGTATATTGCCTGCGACAGGACCTTTTGCTTGTCCATCAGACTTTATCATCAGCACTCTATTCTCTTTCCTGCACAGTTGTTTCGCCCACCTTCCTTAGTTCAGGTTACCAATTGGGCTCTCTTAAACTGAGCCATGGCATCCAGTGTACTGGGCTGTCATAAGGGGGCATACTCAAATGGTCAGAAAGCTTGAAGCCCACATTGACAACAGTTTGAAGGACGAAAACCTCATGTTAAGTGAAAAGCAGTAAAGCTCTATCTCCGCTTCAGACCCATGCCAGCCTCAAACCGTGCCAGGGTAACTGGGTCAATGACCAGCGTGCCCAGCGTCAGGTGTCGATACATATGTTTGCCATCGAGTTCCATGTGCATTTGCTCGTCCTTTTACCCGGCCAAAGGCGAGGACATTTGCCATATTCCTTTCCCTGCGTTTTGAAACGGGTCTATCTCCACCGAGAGTTGCCGGTTTGTATGCTCCGAGGCAAAGCTAGCCCAGGTTTCAATAGCCGCGGCTTCCAACAAAACCCTCTTTTCAGAGCCTCTCCATGTGATAGTGGCTCGATGGTGATGTAGAGTATATCGGAATATGTACCCATACCCTGGACCGGCATTCCATATCTCCAAAACTCGCAATCTAGGCAATGATCTGACTGCTATAGCCGCCATCTGGAATAGTTGAGTAAAGCTCTCCTGGCTATAAGCAGGGTATAGCACCGTAGACCGCAGGCAGAGTAGCTCGAGCTTAGGCTCCTCCTCTGGCTTGCCATGTTGGGCCAGTATTGTCTTCTCTACGCAAAGTTCACATAGAAACTGCAGGTCATCGACTTGCCAAGGCGGGCAGAGCTCAGTTAAGTGATAACATGATGCCACCATAGCTTGTGTGAGGGATCGGCATAAATCGGCCCCGTGGCGTATAGTACTGTAACCTTTCCTCTATTTTGGCCACTGGTTGAAGTAGAAGCACTGGAGGCTCCGGGGCAAGGCGGGCATTAAGTACTTTTGAAAATCTGCAATCAATGCGTTAGCCATAACTATTCGCGGTATTCTTTTCAACTATGATATGAGCGTTTCTTACCGTCAAAGAAAGCTTTCTCCCGTTTAAAATTGATAGCCGTCCATCTTTCGAAGCGGAAAGAAACCACGGCGACCAGACTTTCTTGAAAAAGTTTTGCAAGTGTCGCAAGCGCAATACCTCTGATGAAATGCGGGCGTATGCGAAGACCCTTCACAATGGGAGCTTCTGGGAGACTTGGTATCTGGCGGCCTCTTTTGTTCTTGAACCATGGCCTCAGTTCGAGAGGCGTCCCTTGGACCCGTCGTGCTTCTCCAATCGTGTATGTGGATCGATGATTATTTGATGTTGCTCTGATTTCAACTTCCTTCTGCCTCAGATACTCCAAGAGACTGGGGGATTGCTGCAAGTCTTCCTCTAGGTAGATTTGATGATGCTCGTCTTTTTCTAAAGATCGAAACCGGTAGTTTATATCACTTGGCGAGTAAGCGCTAATGTCCAGTATAAGCCCTCCCGAGGTATGGTTATCCACCCAAAGCGAGAGGACTTTCAGTAGACATCTTAAAGAAGACGTAAAGATTTTGTTGTTCCTAATTAGCAGAGTCAATAGGGTAAAGTCAAGATCAAGAAAGATTCTAACCCACCGAGTAGTAATCATTGTATTTTCCGACGACTGAAGCTAAGGCAGCTATATCCAGTCAGCTTGATGCGAAGCCATAGATGGCGTATATAGTTCATTCTAGTAGCATTCTTTCCTTTAAACGATTTGGCAAACGCAGGCAAGGCTGAGTCATTAATGACCAGTAGCCGAAAGGTATGTCTTTCAAAAAAGAACTGCCAATCTCGGCATATACTGGCGAAAGGGGCGATGCTGAGGGCCTTTTGGTCTCGAGAGACTTCTGCCGAACATGGCGCCATGACATATTTCAAGATGAGTAGGCGGATCTCTGGAGGAAGTGAAGTCCATCGAAAGGTGGTGGGTGAGGCTTCTGTGCTGCTGGAGAGAACCAGCAGGGAGTCTGAGAAACCATTTCGGCGTGATGATCGAGTTGTTTTGATGCAAGATACTATGTGGAGGGGGAATCTGTCTTATATGATTATTTCCAGAGCTTTGAGTTTGTCAAGATTGCAGGACTTTTTAATTTTCTTCTATTTACTCCTTCTCTCCGACATCTGGCCTCAATATTGACATTTTCAATTGAACCTAATGCCGCATAGCACAGTAACTTGGCTTAAATAAGCCTTCTGGTTGCATATGTACAGCTAAAAATATTACCTTGCTTGTATTAATGACTGTACTTGAGATGATATTCTCCCTCTTTTGACACATTGCAGGATTAGGTTAAGGCTGAGAACGGCATTGAGAAAGCCTTTACAGGCCTTACGCTTCATAGGACATGGATTTTATCTTCCTGAAATGCTAGACTGTCCCCCTCTGATCCCCAACCTCCCCGCACAGCGCACTTTTACCTCTAAATGAGTCTCTGAGGTTGTGTGGAGTTGTGCGCGAGCAGCGTGTGCCGAACAATAAATGGGTCGTCCGGCCTATATCGGCTCCGCCGCCCTCCCTTGTCCGGCCCCACCATTACCCTTACTGCCGCTGCTTGTGACAGCTGTGAGAGCAAGATGGCGTGGCGAACAAAGATGCTATTGGATCTTGATACCAGTTGCCCTCACTTTGAGAGAGCATGCGCCTCTAACTTGAACATTATATGTGCACAACGTTTCTTCCTTAGTTCAGCTTGTTATCCCTAGGCCAGGAGGCACGCCGCCGCGTTGGTGGTGTAGTTCAAGAGGCTTTTGGCTGGGTACGTGAGGCCCCAATATTTTCGATTTTCCGATGATTTCTAGATCCCATATTGAACCTACCTGGCCTAGGCTCCTCTAAGTTTAGAACATGCTATGATTGCTCTTTAGCCGGCTAGACTAGGTCTTAGTCTATTAAAAGACCGGGCGTGATGTATCGCCCCGACACAGCCCCAACCATGCTGACCCCTGCAGCCCGGTGACCATTCCTTCAGCATGGGATGTTTGAGTATAAGATGACGTTACCCTGATACCCTCCAAACCAGACAGCTCAACTAACCACCTCACCTCAGATCATCTCGTTTGTGGCCACTACCAGCATGTTCAGCAAGTCCAGAGCCGCCTTCGAGGCAGAGTCGAAGCTCTCGACATCTGAAGCAGCCGCTTTCGACTCAGAGCCAGGGCCATCGACATCCAAAGGCGCACCGCCATCGTTTCAGCAATCCGTGCAAGACAATCCGCCAGCTTCCAGAGCCCGGCTCGCCTGTATCAACATCGTCAAGCCGGACCGCATCAGGCTCATCAAATTCAGCGAAATAGAAATCGCCGCTGTCCACGAGGTTGCCAGGGCCGACTGGCCAAAGGGTATAAGCAATGTCCGCCCTTTCGCCGAGTCACGCGAGATCAAGCTCAACGGCTTCCCTTGGCAATATGACGGCAACGGTAATGATGATGCTCGTCGACTGCTGCTTCGCATCCTTGAGTGTCTGTACAATATGGGCTGGGTGATGCACTCTGCCATTAACATTACGAGATTGTCAGCAAGCAGAGGTAAAGAAAAGATCACAGGGGAGAGGAGACTTTGCGTCCTATCTATCCGCCACACCGACTGTAACTGAACCTAGGCTTTGGAGGCTAACAGTCTGCCTAGATGACCTCGTGTTTCGTAAACAAGACCACGCACCTCCGCCCCGCGAATGGATCGGCATTTCCTTTGACCTCAGCGACAAGCTCAAGATTATCAACAAGCCGCCGCTGGACCTGGTCGACCAGGTCATTCAGACCTTCCAAGCCGAAACTCAAAAGCACGAAGCAACGGAAGACCGTCTCAAGATCAAGTTTCAGGGCTTCCCCTGGCTTCCTACGGAAAAGCACGTCGTCGCCACTCGACTTAAGCTGTTGTCCTTGCTCGAGACTCTTGAGCATTGCGGCTTCACCCTCTACGTCACAATTGGTGTGCGGCACCGCGACAATTGGAGCGAACCGGATTTCCTGGTCTGTCAAAGGCAGCGGGATTGGGTACCGGGGACGCCAGTTTGGCGTCGCTGATTCTCCTTCTGTTGGTTGGGTTGGTTTGCCCTGGATTCTTTTTTGAACCTGTTGTTTTTGGATTTGATACCCCCGGCACTTGGTTCGAGATGCCTTTCGAGCATTGTCGGCCTCAGTTTGGGATTTTGTAGTTTTTAAATGGATAATTTGTATGCTTGGAACGAGATAGAACTAAGGGCCTCGATGCTATTTGCGAGGGCGCGGATGAGCTGCGAGTCGGACTGGTAAAGATCACACTGTCTCAAGGAAAACTTTCATTCTTATCACCTTCTGCGCCAGTATTAACACCTCGACAATGGTCTTCTTAATTGATCTCTGTGATGTAGTTGCGGACATCTAAAATCGTCTAGAAAAGCGGCATGGTGCCATATACCTCCCTCAGCTGTTCCCAAGTAACACTCTTTCCGTAGATGAGCTCTGCGACCATCTTGCCAGCAAAAAGACTTGCTCTTGGTGAAGCCATGTACTGACGATGGGTGACCTCGGCACTCTTGGAAGCCATGTAGGTGGAAAGGGGCGTAAGGGTCGGGTTCAGCGCCATGTCCGCCTCTGGATTATCCATGGGCGGCCTCATTTCTTGATCCCTCTCCATTTCTCTTATGGCCTCCACGACGAGTTTCTTCAGCTCGACGGTGGGTCGATTCTCCTCATCTGATCTCCCTGGGAAGGTGACAAATTCCGGGCAGACTGACAACTGCTCGAGAGGCGCAGCCTGGGCACTGCTCCAATCTATAACTCCCGTCAGATTGTACTCGTTGTCGAAAAGCATGTTGCCGTAGTGCAGGTCGAGATGACACAGGGGAAAGGGGCCTCGGACTCTATCCTCAATGATGATTTGGGCCAGAGCCGTTTTCAGCACCCAACAGGCCGTCAGCCAGTCTGGGTCATCTGGATGCAAGGCAATTGCTTCCCGATTTTCGCTCTGTTTCTGGTTGTAGAAATATTCGAGCGAAGTTTCCAGGGGGCCGGGCGAAGAGTGCCAGGCCATGGCTATGATCTTGACGGGTTGATCAGCAGTCTCTCCACACCAAAGGCGCCCAATGCGGCTGAAGGTCAGCTTCTGGAGTTCCACAAAGATATTTGCGAGCTGCTTGGCCACTTTGGCATGGTATTGGTGAGGTATAGTCTCTGCCAGTAAACTCGGGAGGGTGCGGCCACCCAGATAATCCATGAAAATGTACGGGCAGCCAAAGGGTTGGTCTGCGGAAACCTCAAAGTCGAAGACCTGAGGGATCGGGATGGCGGTATGTTTCTTGATCATCTTCATTGTAGCGATCTCGCTGAGCATCGAGGTTCTGTCGCCGTCATCGAGGGCTTGATGCGGGATCCGAGCGATCCAGTACACACTGTCTGAAAATGCAAGTTCCAGGACCAGATTGTTAAAACCAGATGTGAAATGCTCCAGATTGACGCTACATTCAACATGGGGAGGTAAATTCGGTTCATGCCTCCTCCGCGACTCCATTCCGCGTGTTGTCAGATACTCGAAGTTTGCCGAGGAGAGGAGGAGCTGGATTCGCTTGTATTTGTCCGACTCTGAACTCAGGCTGGCAAAGCCTGGCCAGTGGTCACTTGGTCTTTCCACTTTGTCGGACATCTTCAGTAGTCGGTTGGAGGCGACAGTTCAGCAGAGAGCTCGCAGTCGCGGGGTTGAGAGAAACAAAAAGTGATGGTCCTTTAGAAGGGAGTGACGGTGATGTTAAAAAGATCACACGCAGAGCGCTTATTGAGTCAGGTATTTGTAACACCCCGGCTGGCTGTATGCAGCGCTTTGAAGAGGATTTGAACTCAGGCTCGTTTTGTACGCGGATTGGAGGGTTTGTAAGGTGTCTGGCTGGCAGAAGGATGTGGTGCCGATACGAATCGAACTTGCGGCTTAACCTCTTAAAAGATTACACGCAAGACGCTTATTGAGTCATATATTTGTAACAGGTGATTAGGTACTTTGACCTCCGAGGCGCCCAGTAATTAACCCCTAAGCCCCCCGAGTTGATTCCGCGCGTGCGACAGCCACAGAGACTTTACGTACGACAGCGAACAGCTGCCTCCTTGGCGTTGTTTCGTTCTGCCCATCCCGACCGCCTGGAAAGATACAAGTCGCTCTTTGATACCTGTTATTTCTCTACCACACAGCTTATCACAGTTGCGTTACTTGATTTTCATAATGTCGCTTCTACGGTTGCCTCCCGAGATTCTTAAACAAATTTTTGATCATATCGGCTCGTTCTTTTTCCGCCAGGATCTAGGCCGCCTCACAGTCTGCAAGCAGTGGTTCGAATTCGCTCGTCCTGCGTGCTTCAAGTGCATCACGCTTTCTCAAGAGACCCTGCAAATTTTCATCTCCTCTGGGGTTACGAAAAAGCTGTCTCCGCTCAAAGACAGCTTGGAAACCCTAGACCTTGAACTGAGGGGATATCAAGCCTGCATCTCCACATTCTATCCTCAAGAATATCCGCGGGAGTCGAATGCTTTGAGGGCTCCCGCGCCGGATGAGGCTCTCGGAGACAATCCGGTTGATACCTGGATAAAAGTCCTGGACAATGACCTCGTTCAGCTTGCCATTATCGCCCAACAATCTCGTAGGTTGCGTATCTTGCGCATACGAGCCTTGAGCTCTCCCTCTCCCGGCCCCCCCGACAGTCCCGACGATTATCTCTCACTACCCACGATACAAGCATTCCTCTCGGTGGAGAATCTGAGCATTCTAGTCCTCGACCTATCCGCCAGCTTTCTTAGTTCATCGGGAGATCGAGGGGACGGCGGTCATATTTGTCCAGCTATCGGCGCCCGTCTTCATACTCTCAAAACCCTTCACCTACGCATGCGCAGCATCTGCCCCGATGCTTTGAAGCCCCGAGATCCTAACGACAGTCTACGCTTGAGCGCGGTGGTCATTAACCTAAGTCTAACTACCGACTTACCGGGGATAACATCGGCGGCTCACTCCAAACGATGCGGGCTCCCAGGCGGAGGATTGCTTCAACTGAAAGCCGACATTCAGGAACAGGCAGAAACTCTCGCAGCCCGAATGGAGTCCCCTAAAATCATGAGGATCCTGACCCATTCACTTCCGAATTTTGAAACACAGTCGCTGGACGTTTTGACCGGCAAGACTATGGTACTAGACGACGATATGGCGTGGGACGAAGACGGCAAGACTGTCAAGGAGGACTCGGAGCCGGAGTCCGACTTCCTAGACGATGACTTTTCTAATTTCTTAGATGATTAATGATATTAGAATAGTATAGTTGAACTTTTTATATTCTGTTGCTGCTGCATATCGCGATACAACTGGGAAGTTTACCTGATTTGGCTGCTATGCTTGTAGCATAGGGCCTTGCTTCATGAGCGTGCCAGATGGAGGATGAAGGTTGATGCAATCTATAAGACAACTCACGAGGGTCTTGGGTGTGATGATCGTCGGGGTTTGTGTAATCTCGTGATAAAATATGGGCTTGGCCGGACGCCTTGCTAATAGGCTGCTTCTCGCGGCAGCTAACATCTGAGTGGTGTGCCGATAACGTTGGTGTCAAAGAGCAGTTGCTAAAACCACGACAACCCGTAGGCCTGTGACCGGGGAACTTAGGCTGCCAAGAGGCCTGGACTTGTCGGCCGCTCGGGTTGCTGGCGTTTATGGGCCAAACAATGGTCCTTAGTATAACCCGGACACTCAGGGTCGCACACACGCGGGTTGCTTGGGTGTCTTTCCAGCTTCGGGTCAAGAGCAGGTGTATCGAGGATCTTCTTTTCTCCAGGTCCTCGCGCCACAGAGCCAGATGCATCTTGTTTCCCTCCCTTGTTTCCCATCTTTTTCATCTTGCTGTCGGGTCCTCCATCGGCGTTGCTGGGGGCTGTCCCCTCCTCTTCTGCTTTCGCATCGGCCTTGTCCTGCTTCTTCTTTTCGATTTTCTGTATAATAAAGGAGCCGGCCGCAGTAATGACCATGATTGGGCATCAGACGACAAGTCCGTATCCTGTAGCGACAAAGGCGCCGAACCCGTGCGCGGGGGCTGGGGTCTTTTCGGCCGTCGTGTCCCTTTTGTTGAGATCGGTTATGGAAAAAGGCATTGCAGGCGGTTAGAGTGAAATCGTATTTACACTGGCTGAAGATTGGGTTGATGTTAGACAAGGACTAATCTATAGAATAGATTAGCACTGAGTAGTCTGGCATTAGTGAGTTGCAGCCCTGGTTCCAAACCCTTCCTAGAAGACATCTACCTTCAAAGCGTTGGAATAAACTTGGTCAGCTCGTGACGATAAGTCTGAGTGGCGGGAGTGTTTGTCTTCGTTTATCACTATCCTTGGTCAGAGTAGAGGTAATGAAACAAGAGGAAATCGACCGAGGGAAGATGCAAAGATAGAGCTCTAAATGTTACATGCTTATGTTTTGTCGCAGAGGGTGACATGACATTATTGTCATAAAGAAAGCATCCATCTGACTTGCATAAGGAAGCAATGACGAAAATGGCTTTTAAGAGGTAACATTAACATACTTAATAAGCGA
>JABCKW010000063.1:0-29199 GCA_014824385.1 Fusarium cyanostomum | reverse complement strand
GTCATTCCCCCAGCCTCTCTCGCATCAAAATCGCCTGGCGAAACTATCGCCAACTTCCATCGCCGACTCTCCGATCACGATGGACTACAGCTCCACGATCCACGACGCTGACGACCCGGTCGGTGCCTCGCCCTGGGGCAGCTCACCCGTGTCATCTCCGCGGAACAACACCGCCTCCTTCAACTCCCTCTCCGGCGACCCTCCCCCCTTTCGGTACAATGCTCAGTCTTCGAATGGCCTCGCTCAGGAGCATACTATACCCGAGGCTGAGGAATTCCAGCGACCGGGTACTGCGACTACAGCGTCCGGCACCGAGGAAGACACCGAGGCATCTGGGACGCTGAACCCTTCCGAGTCACAGTCAACGGCCGCAGAGCCATCTGCTGACGAGGATGGAGCTCCCGCGCACAGTCAGCAACAAGGCCAGACTGCTGCACCGGGCTTTCAGCCGAGTCAAGAGCAGCATACTCAGAAGCCGGCCCAACCTCAGTACCGTCTCCAGGCCAAGATCACAGGACTCGAGCGAACGGGCAAGAAGGATCCTATCCTTCGGTTTGACGTTCACGTACGATGGCTTTCAGTCCCTTTTTGTTCGATACGGACTAACAAAGTGCAGACCAATATTCCCCGCTTTCGTACCACTCAGTTCCGAGATGTCCGCCGACTACACTCCGAGTTCGTTAAGCTTGCGGAGCATCTGATATCCGCCAACCCGGAGGCCCTCGTCCCCGCGGTTCCCCCGCCTCTGACCTCCGCTGGAGCAGGTACGGATGAGGATGAAGCTCGCGTCAAGGCACTTATGCAGCGATGGTTTAACTATGTCTGTGGCAACGAGGTGTTGATGCGCGATGATGAGATGGTGCTCTTTGTGGAGAGCGATTTTGGCTATAGCCCCATGGTGAAGAGGAAGCAGCCAGCAACGGGCGTGCGCAGAAAGATTTTGAAGCAATTTGCTCCTCCCCCTGATGATACCCCTGAGCTTGCGGATGCGCGACCGACTGTTAAGCTGTTTTACCTGGGTAGCATGGATGCTGGCCACAAGGTTGACAAGCTGGTCAAGGCGCGAAGAGGTAAGCATCTGCTTGAACCTATATGTCTACAGGATGCTAAACGGTTCAAGGTCTTGGTCTCGCTGAAGCCGACTATGGTGCCAAGCTTACGAGCATGAACGTCCAGGAACCCCATCCTGGTCTCGCCAATGCATATCGAAAGCTCGGCAAAGTCGTTCAGACGGTTGGCGACTACCACGCTGCCCAGGCGACGGCAGAGGCTACCACCGTTGGCGATCCGTTCCAATATCATTCTCAGGATGCATTTATCGTCAAGGAATCTCTCACCAACCGCCAGATCCTGATTCGGGAATTCCTACAGGCACAAGAAGCCACCCGCAGCAAGCTCAATGCTGCTGATCGACTAAAGGCCAGCTCAAGTGTTCGACGCGAGAAGGTGGATGAGGCCATCACGGCTCTGGATGACGCCCGCCAGCATGAGACGTACCTGTACAACAAGACCAACCGCGTCACCCAGAACCTCGTCCAGGAACGTCGCAAGTGGTTCTCCAGGACTTCGGCCGATCTACGCATGAGTATCAGGGAGTACGTACTCCGCGAAATTGAGGCTGAGAGACGAACCCTGGCCCTGCTCGAGACGGTCCGTCCGGATGTCCGATCAATTGATGCATCTGGCGGACTCAGCCGTCTTGGTCGTGAGGCGCACCCTTCCGTGCGCCGTTCGAGCCTTGCCGCTAGCCAAGGACCTAAGGGTGACGCCTGGAGCGGTGTCCCGCGCCGCTCGGATGCTGCGAATCGTAGTGTGTCGGGCAGTCTCATGAGCAAGGTCTCGGAGGAGGGCGACAGCGAAGAGGCCACCGAGGCGAGCCAGGGACGAGTTACGGGTGGTCGTACAGGCCTCAAGGACGTGGATGAAGAGGATGATGAGGATCGTGTGGATGCCAGGAATGCCGCGAGTCGGCTGGCCGCCAGCACTTTCTGAGTTGATCAGGAGTGAAGTAGTGAAAAGGTAGTTATGTGGATGACGAACACAGGGCTTGCATCAGTTTCCCGCTTCTCTCGATAGCATTGCTCTGAGCCCGGTGTCATATGTAAAATTGTATGTTTTTGGCTTCGTTGTCCAAGTCTCTTTATCTCACATGTGTGTGTGAAGGGCTGCTTTGTTGAATGTAAACCGGGCAGAACCTCGAGGCGTGTATCGAGAGGCCATGCATCCACGTAGTATGGATGTATTGGCTGCCGCTCTCCCTGTCAGAGTCCCTTCGTTACTAATCATCCATCCATCGTGCCCGATCTCGAAATGATAGGCGGTGTAGATATGGGTTTCATAGAGTCTTTGCAGCTCTCTCCCCCCGATTGCGGATGCGAGGTGCTGATGAGATGTGTCAGACCTCCAATCTTGATATATGATACTGAATTCCGTCATCGAGATCTTTTCCTCTTAAAGCCTTGTAGTATTGTTCACATGCTGCTCCGCACCCTGAAATTTCAGGCACGCGGAAGATGCGAAGAGATAAGAAGTCGTGGACTTATTGGACCCGTAGTTGTGTCGAAGACCAGCCTAAGCGACATCTGCCTCAGCCTGACCAGTAACAAGTTGCAGCATAAGACGTTGCGCTGTGTAACGGTGACAAACGCCAGCTATCCAGAAAAGAAGGGCAGCTATGAATTGTATCTCTGCGGTTGCGTCACTCTGGAAACGGTGGGAAGAACTGCGTAAGCCTCTCGAGCATTCCAGGGAGTGCATGGCAATTGCATGTGAAAACAGCGGAAACGACGTTGGCAATGTCTCTGTCAGTGTCTGTTGACGGGAGATTCCTTCGGGAGATATCTACTTGAACGCAGTTGTGGGTTAGCTTTGACAGTTCTGTCACCGAAAAGAGCTCCGTCAGAGCCCTATTAGATGACTGTAGAAGACACATGTTCAGGTGGTTGGTTAGATTGCGGTGATGCAGTCGTTTGTTCCTCGACCCGAAGTGGTCGTCGCCAAAGAGTCCAAACTGAGCCAGGGGTAAGGCCAAGATGCATCTATTTGAATCGAGGAAGGCCGCTCCACTATGTTGAGGAGCATCGGTTTCAAGTGCATGCTTCGTACAGAAAATGGTTGCAGTAACCCAGAGTGCTGACATCTATTGACAGGTCGCTAGTTCTCGACTATCCATGTAGGAATGCATGACGAAGTTGCCAATAGTCTGTCCAATACCTGGCAATTACATCGGAACGAACCTCCTGGCAGACCCTCAGTTGTTCTATTGCGGTCAATGAATAAGGTAGCGAAGTGAAGCCATGTTGAGGACTGAAGTGAACAAGCTGGGCAGGGTTTCAAGACTTTGAAGTGGCGGTCTGATAGAAATAGTATTATTTGATTGCTGTTGAAATGACTTCTGGATCTGCGCGTTTCACAAGCAGCTGGCTAAATTGTAAATTGCGCTGATCTCTGTTCGTCCTGTCTCGAACAGGTGTGAATTGGTATGTAGGCGACGTGGATGCCCCGCAACGGAAGCAACGGGAAGCACTCCCAGACTCCGTAAATCAACCTCGGGATCATGACTGTTGAGTCATGCACAGAATTGCTAGACAACGAAAGCTGTTCATATCCTTGCATAGAGCCTGAATCGAAACACCCAGGGTCGACGTGATTGGAAGGCGAATTTAACCATGATCCGACCGAGCCATCAGGACTTGTATGTAGCCTGAGGCGGTCGGCCAAAGCCCATATCCAGGGGTGATGATGATGAAGCAGTGGAACTGAGAGTGCATGCATCTCGTCATTTGTGCATCTTGGATGCCTGTGTGTCCAACCCTTACAGTAGACCCAGTGACAAGTCTACCCCATGTCAACTTGAGATCCTTCCAAGGCGACGGGACGAGCGGTCTTCCAAATTGTCTCAGGAGCAAAATAATGCCGGCACTTAGGTTGCAATGGCCTTAGTCAAGCTGAGCTTCGAGGCAAGGATTAGGGCGCTAAAGTTAGAGTGCATCTGCATTCTAGAAGGCCTTCCAGCCCCCGAATGACTCGGGACTGCGAAATCATTCCGAGCAGGCCTGTTCACGGCGGGTCTCCATGTGCAAGCTCTGGTCGCGTCCTAAACGAAAAGGAGATGGAGGTGCAGATATGGCGCATTGGTTTGCGAATGGTCACTTCTTCAGGGTTGGCATCTGGATGACTCGGGCGAATTTACTGCGGAACCCGCCAATAGGACTGTTATTCATCAGGTGCAGAGTTCTGGGTGGAATGACCGGAGTTGGTGAGTTGAATAATGTTTTTTCTTCCGCGTTGAAGGGCAACAGATCGCCATGTGAGAGAGCGAAAGCCACGGATGCAATGACACCCTATCAGCATTTGGCAGGGAGAATTTGCAAGAGCCTGGGGTCCGGGGTTTCAACTCAATGACCCCTGCCAACTGTATTAGGCGCGGTTTGCGCCAGGACCGAATCGAAGGACCTCGTTCTCTCGCGTGGTGTCAAGGTGTGTTTGGTGGCTTGAAACCCCTGATAATTGCGGGGCTGCAGCCAACGAATTGACAGGTGGAGGCGATAAGCCGGTAGGCTGGGTCTTCGATTGATAACGGTCCACTGCAGTGGGTCTGCTCGGGTATACAAAGGTAGGTACCTACCTTAGTAAATACCTTACTAGAGCCATCGAGTCAGCAAGTGGTGAGTGAAAGCTAGAGAATCGCCAAGACGAAGGATAGGTAGATGAAGGATGAACTTTGAGGGGCAAAGGGGAGAACAAGTTGGGCTTGGACTTGGAAGGCATGGATCCGATTGGCGATAAAGCTACTTCGTTCGTCCCTAGGTAGGGACCTTCCATGGGAAAGAGCTGGGCAAGTACGCTTAGGTATTGGGGAGGGAAGGTGCGACTTAGACGGCGTTGAAAAGTCCGCCAACGTGCCTTCTGCATTTCCTGCAGTGGTGGTGAGTACCTCTTTGGCCACACCTTCCATGCAGCCAAGATGATCCTTTCCCCTGCACCAAGGATCCTCGCTTTGCGAATTGCCTACCAACATCACGAATTCAGGCACGCCTCCACTTCCCTGCACTTCCTTGGCAGCGGAATGATCATTTCTCGAAATTACTCCTCGAGCAGCGGCACCGAAATTCGGATGCGGTTCGGTGCTAGCACTGCTGGGCTTATGACGTGCGGCTTGCTGCTGACGATTGTTGGCGAATCGTTGACGACGGAATCATCACCCACCAAATCCTTTCATCTATGGAGACCAGAGAAGATATCCGCGTACGCACCTGTTTGCTCCAGTTCGAGGAAGACAACGGGCCACCGACCCTCTAGAGAATTCCATCGTTGTCGGACTAAAAGTATTACAGGAGCCATTGTCCTCGATCCCAACTTCACTCTGGCTACAAATCCCCGAGACCGCTTTTTGCTTTAGCTTTTGGCCCTCCCTGTCTTGGTCATTGCACTGGCACTTCCCTCTTCCCTCGGCCACCCGGCCTCCCAGGGTACCAGGCCGAGTGTTGAGCAAGCCTTGGCTTGTCAGAGATGTCGGCGAGTTACTTCGCGCGTACGATGAGATACTCCGTATCGTGCTCTCACCGCGATCTCGGGTGGATTAGGACGCACACCCTCCGCCTGTGTGTGCATGATCCCGGTCCATCTGGCCGCCCTCCGTCGTCACGATGATCTTGTTTCCTCCTTGAAGCGGGCACCAGTCGCCGTCGGCATCGCTAAGATTTTAACACTCGTTGGAGCCATAGCAGAGTAGAACGGCTTCTGGCAGCACCCCTCCTCCACCAGAGTTATGGTCGTCTCCTCCTGGCACTGATGCCATGCTTGAGACCAGCTACAGGTTTCCCGCCCGCTACGAGACCCTTGACACCGCTAAGAGTCCCTTGGTAGTGCGCCCCGCGACCAAGCATTAGTCTAAGTCTTGAGTGACGCCCCATCTGTGCATGCAAGACGCCTGTCCTCAGAACAAACCCGTTCGCAACATCCACCGAGTCCACTCTCATGGTCCGGCCTCGGCCCAGGTACACGGTGCACAATATCCAAGCGCCTCCCCTCTACGCCATTGTCATCTTGTTTGGCCCTGCAGCTAGCTGGCGAGACGGCAATGCCTAACGGAAAACTCCTTGTCTTCCCGAGATAGCTTGTTGTTGGCTGACTGGGCCACGCCCTCGTCCAGCTTGACGCCTCCAGACGCCGGACCACCTTGGCGTTGGGTAATTGCTGATGAGCACACGCCCTTGCCCTTCATTCTGGTTCCCAAATCGGACTGCTCTGGTCAAGTACTCCGGAGGTTGCTGGCGAGGATTGCTACCTACTTAAGGGGTGGGGACCCTTCTCGTTTGCCTCTATCTCCTGCGTCCGAAGAGAGATAAATCCTCAGGTCTTCTTCACCCACCAACCTTAGTTCCAATATCCCACGCCAAACAGGTCCTAAATCCCACGTTTTATACCCTATTTCTTTGACCCCAACCTGCTTTGGCACTTCAAGCGCCTCCAGGAACCATCCCGGGCCCCAACCCCCACGCACCGGTCTGCTCCCACGTTCTGCTCTCTCCACCAGCCAATCCCCTTCACTGTATTTGCCCTAAACGGCAACCGGCCAAGCCATCGACCGACTTCACGTCTCCATTCTCTTCAACATCCCACCCTCATCCCACGCTTCGAGAGTTACTATCGTTAGCCATGGCCCCAGCTGCTACGGGAGAGATCGCGCCAACGCATCTACCCGTCTGTCCCTCGAAGTCATCAACGATCAGTGCCTCGGTCTTGCATGGCCCCCGCGATCTACGATTGGTAAGACTCCCCAACCAGCGACATGACTGTCATTGTTTCAGCCCTACCCGAGAACCTGGCTGACCTATATGTTACGCTAGGAAACGAGGACGATCGAAGCTCCAGGGGCTGGTGAACTACAGATTGCCATCAAAGCCACTGGCATCTGTGGATCAGATGTTTCATACTACAAGAAGTTCGCCAATGGCGATCTCTGTGCCTGCCATCCACTTTCTCTAGGCCATGAGTCATCTGGTGAAGTTGTTGCCATTGGCCCTCAGGTGAACGGCTTCAAGCTGGGCGATCGAGTCGCCCTTGAGGTTGGCGTTGCATGTGGACAATGCGGGATCTGTCGACAAGGTCGATACAATCTCTGCAAAAAGCTGCGCTTCAGGAGCAGCGCCAAGACCTATCCTCACTATCAAGGCACCCTCCAGGAAAAGATCAACCATCCTGCTGTCTGGTGCCACAAGTAAGTTCCGTTCTGATGGTTTCGTCGATACCGTTTCTAACAGCTATAGACTTCCTGACAATGTCTCGTATGAGGCGGCCGCGCTCCTTGAACCCTTGTCCGTAGCTATCCATGCGGTCAATCGTGCTAGACCGGAGCCGGGCTCCACTGCTTTGGTTATCGGAGCCGGGACCGTTGGTCTCTTGACTGCTGCCATGGCCCGCCAATCTGGTTGCACCTCTGTAATGATTACTGACATCGACGAGGGACGTGTCAACCATGCCGTGAGTCGGGGCTTCGCAACGCATGGATATGTAACCCCGCTATCACGGTTGAACTCGTCGAACGTCTCCTCGGGGGTCTCCACCCCTGAGTCTGGGGCCATGACCCCAGCAAGCAACTTCTCTACTGCGAGCCGATTCGACGGAGCGAAATCTCTGGCTGCAGATATCCTTGCCTCCTCAAACCCGGTGGATACATTCATTCTTGAAGAGGATGAGGATGGCGTGGACGTCACGTTTGAATGCACCGGAAAGGAAGTCTGCATGCACACGAGTCTGTACGCGACCAAGGCCGGTGGCAAGGTCATCATGGTTGGCATGGGCACTCCAATCCAGACACTCCCCTTGTCGGTAGCCCACCTCCGTGAGATTGATATCCTGGGCATCTTCCGCTATTCCAACACATACCCCACTGGCATCCGGCTCCTATGCTCCCAGGCTCGCAACGGCCCTGGCTTCGGTCTCCCCTCGCTAGATGACATGGTCACGCATCGCTTCGAGGGCCTTGACAAGGCGCCTTGCGCCTTCGAGCTGGCAACACGCACCAGTGATAATGAAGGCAACTTGGTTTTGAAGATTGTGATAGAGGCCTAATATATATGTTGCCCTTTTGAATGCGTTATGATTGATATGCCGAGATATCCAGACGGCCAATTGTTTTGAAGGCCATTTTCTTTTCGATTTATACTGGAGGTGAGACCTGATTTATATAGGGGATTGGTAGTTGCTTTTAGTTTAAAAACTCGTATTTAAAAAGTTGGGTTTGTAGTCCAGGACTGAGAGTCATATTTGACAGCTCGGAAAGCAAAATGTTTGGATTTCATGCTTTGGTGAAGCAATAGACGGGATAGAGTTACCATTGAAATAAGGCTTTAATCATTGCAGCCGTGATAAGAACAAAATATCGATATAAAGGCACCATAGAAAGCTTGACACTTTGTGTTGATACGGAAATTTTGCTTCCTAGCCCGCTTTTCTATGATGATGCACCTTTGTTCTTTTTCTACCTAAACACCTAATAACGCCAGGCTGAAATGCTTAAGGATGAGCTCACCATAATGGCAAGCTTGAGTACTCGCTCATTCGAGTCCCTTGGCCATGTACCTATAGGTGGCCGGTTCCGTCAAATCAGGATGTCACCAGCACCCGGCATGTTGAAGGAGGCTGGATCGACCGCAAAGCCCTGACCACCACCGCGACGGCTGGATGCCTTGGCAGATTCGACGATGTTGAACTTCTTGCCTACGTCGCGGGCTTGATTGACGCTCTGCATGATGCCATTGAGGAGGCCGACAAGGTTGACGTCATTGGCCTCGTGAAGCATCTCGCGCTCGAAGGAGGTCTCATCTGAGGGGATGACGAGGTCTAGACGGCTGACAAGGGCTTGGATCTGGCGGAGGACGGTGAAAGATGGGGTGGTATAGTCGGCCTCCATGCTTCCCGAATTGGCTGCGTCGCCATTGACGTACGAGGGTGGCAGGCGTTCGAGGTAAGTGGTGAGGAGGTGGATGCGGGACTGGAGCATCTTGATGGCGTTGGCCTTGGCGGTTAGCGCGGCGATCAGTTCGTCCTCCTCAGGCGTGAGAGTGGCATCGTCCTCCTGGGCCTGATCTTTGCGCTCTTCGTCCTGGCTCTCCACCAGCCGACGCTTGCCCTTACCATTAGACTCAACGGATAGCGCGGGCTTCTCTTCCTTGGGAGCTGCGGCGGCTGCGTTTCCGCCCGAACCAGCGACGTAGTTCATGCTGATCATTTCTGTCTCGTCGGTCTCGACGGAGTATGGAAGCTCTCTGAACTTGAGCTTGAGGGTTGGCTCTCCATCGTCCATCTTCTTGTCCTCGCCATCGTTGTCTGCCTTGGGGTCGTCGACCTCGTAGTTGCTCTCGTAGATTGTTAATGGAAGCTTGCCGCCGACGGAGTGGTCGAGAACTTGTTCGGGGTGGAAGCCAAGTAGGATAGCCGACTCGTTCCAGCCCCCGAGGATCTGATTGTGGACGGGGAGGATTGTCGGGGTAGGGCCGGAGGAGGGAAGAAGGGTGTACCAGCCGACAAAGTCGAGTTGCCTATCCTTGTGGACGGTGATCACTAGCAGATGTCAGAAGGAAGTGAGACAGGACGCAAACGAGCTACTGACTCTGCTCTAGGCGTGCGCTGAATTTCTCGCCGTCGAGGAGGTAACCACCTTGGGCGTGGGGGGCTTCGCAGGTGTGGGCTTCAAAGGCATGTTCGATGGTGATCTCGCGACCGTTCTGCTGGCCTAGCAACGCGCCGATGATGGGGCCCTGCTGCTGTCGGAGAGTGTGCCGTGTGATGTAGTCGGAGATTGTCAGGAGTACGAGAGGGTGGAGGACGGCTTGGAGCTCGGAGCTCTTTTGGCTGGAGAGGAGAGAGTTGGAGGTTGAGGAAGCCATGATGGGCTGAGGAGAGTTTACTGGCGGGTTGCGACTCCAAGGCGCTCGCAGATTATGGGGACCAGCTAGACGGTGCGAATAGATGGTCTGGTGATGACCACATATGAAAGGGAAATGTGGTGATGAGTAAGCTTCAGTTTGCAGGCCGCGTGAATGAATGTCGCGGAACCTTATAATCATGCCCCGCGTTGGTTGGTTTTAGTAGTTGCGGCTCCGGCTGTGGGGTTCCGAAAAATATCCGACAGGAATAGCCATCAAGACTACATAAGTTTAGGTCAAGAAGACCTAACTAAAAGTAAAAAGCCTTTAATTATATTACGATGAGATTAAAAATGAATCTAGACATCATAATAGTGGCTAAGCCTTTCTTCCTAACTTTATGTAGTCTCAAAGGAGACATGTCATAACTGGTTAAGGTATTTCCGTGTTTTTTGTCTTCCACTACCGCCTAGGTAGCTTCAGGCATTCCAGATAATGACTAAGCCCCTTCATCAACCAATTTCCATTCAATTTCGGCTGCATGCGACCCTGAGGACAAAGATGAACTGACGCTCGTCCCTCTCTTCTACGCAGTAGAGATCCCTTGGAAAGGGCCCTTGTCATTACTGTTGAACCTCTCCGGAACCCCATTGTACGAAATCATTGCCACCATTCATCAACAAACTTCCCCTGGAGGGACTATGCCCCTGCTGCTACGGAGGACTGTAGCGAGTGACTGACATCAGGAGCCAGGCATTGCATTGCATCCAATCTTCAGACAAACATCATATGCTTTGTTCAAGAGCCGTCATGGCTGCAGATCGACCGGTATTCAGCAGTGATAGAAGCACAAACCTTTCGCTCCCCGAGACCGTTCAGCGATCCACAGTCATCTTTCTCCCAGTGCTGTAGCTTTGGTTGTACATAACCTTTAGGCTGCCGCTGCAAAGAAGCTTCCGTTGGCAGCATCTCCTTTATTAAGATTCCCCACCTCAAGGTATGCACTCAGGCGGTTCTTTGTTAATTTTCTCTTTTCCTTCTTCATGCTCCATTTCTTTCAATGATTATACCTTGTCCTTTTCTGCGCCCCTCCTTGGATGGCTCTAACTGGCTGGGAGCATCTAGGATCTCTCGGTAAATCTCAAACTCATCTGATCTTGAATATACTCTCATCTATCCCCCATACCCATCGTTTGGGGATATGGCAAGGCTTCGGCGCCATTCAAACTGGGAGATTGATCTCCTAACATACATACCTCCGACTATTTTCCCCCAGACAAACCCCTTGCAGGCTTCGCCATTGCCCGTGAAAGCGGTACTCCGAAGCATCATCGATCACTATCTTTGCATTCATTCATTGGCATCTCATCTATACTCTATCCATTACGCCCACGACATAGGCCATCATGGATTCTCATAGTGGAAAGCGTCATCACGAGGGCAGCATCGATGGTGCATCACCCGTACCGAGCAAGAAGTACAAGCAAGCAACCTCTTTTGGCTCCGATACTTCAGGAACCACAGCTACCTCTGGCGGCTCTATCAACCTGGACTATTCCTCATTACATCCCCCACTTCGCCTGAACACGCTTGTACCAGCATTTAAGAGCGTACAATACGATCGTTCTACAGTTCGATCAAGATCACCCCAACCCCCGTCACCTAGATCACATTGACGGAGCCCCTTTTCTCGCTTTGCACATTAAAGAGATACGACACGGCATTTTCATAAAGATTGGATACCGCTCACCACCCTCTACAATGAAGGGGGCAGATTTGTTCGCAGCATTCTAGACTTCGAATGATTCCCATTTGCTTAATTTGCAGTTCATGTGGGTTATGAGAAGCACCGGATCTGGAGATTTGAGCCATGGCTCTCGACATTTTCTAGCGTTTTGTCTCATTTTCGGCGTTGAACCACTGATAGAGCAGAGGCATCACGGAGAAATACTTCACTTACTAGACGGATATCAAGGGAGGACGGGGCTTGGAATTACGATGCATTTGTAAATGGTTACGTACAGGTAGGATACGGCATACGCACCATATTTCCTAATTCATATTACAGGCGGCAGGTTATCTCCTCCGCTCGCCAGACTCAATCACTGTCCATCTCCCACCACATTACTTCGTCTTCTTGCCTCGGCGTCCCGATCTCAAAGTTGCGTTCCATGGTCGTCAGCGCGTTCTCCATGACGAGGTGTTCCACGCGCGCCATGGCATCGCCGTCGCCCGTCCTCTTAGCCGCCATGTACTGCACCATCAGCTCGGCGTGCCGTGTCTCGTAGTCCAGCCTCACACGGCGCCTCCGCGCCTCTGGATCACATGCCGCGCACGTGTCGTTGAGGTACTGAACTTTGACGTCGGGGGTGCAGGAGCGTGAGCCTGAGGGTGTGCTGCAGTTTGTGGCGTAGTTGGTGAAGGTGTGACCGCAGGCCATGGTTGTTTTGATGCTGGTGCACATTATGATTTAAGATTGGTATTGGACAATAATAATAGTGATCGAGAAGATAGGCGTGAGTATATAGATACTGATGTATCATGGACGGTGGTAAGTCAGATGAAATGTGTGACTTGACTGCAGTCGTATTCTATGTGTGTAAAACCGCCCACCGAAAGGCATTACTCAACAATTGGGGTTTAATGGAATTGAAAAGAAGTTGAATTTAATGTGTCTGAGAGAAGCTTTCCTTCATTCGCCCTTTTGCTATCAATGGAATCCCTGCCTAATATCGGTGGTGGATGTCGCATGATAATCATGGTAATCTTGCCTTCACCGCCATACTACGCCTCACAGTTGCAACCAACGTCAAATCAAATCATGAGAAATCAATAAAGCGGTAACTCTAAGGGCGGTGGGTAAGCCGTAGAGTGCAAGGTGTGCTGAGACACTCGTCTTCAAGTCATGACGGGTTACTTCTCACAAAACCATGAGTATTATCGTGTTATACATTGGTTTCTTATTCCGAGATGAACTTCCAAGCTACATTAGCTTCTCTATCTAGAGTGGAGGGGAATGCCTTATCCTTAATCGCCCTGTAATTTCTAAAATTCCAGAACTCCAATTATTGGATTTCGGCCTCTCATCATGGCTCCTCCGACTTTTGCTGCTGCTGCTGCTCATCTCGAGACTGGCTCGCTCCAGACGCATGCTCAGGCTTAATACTCTTCCATTCCACACAGAGTGCGCAAAGGAGCCCCGCAATGGACAAGCCCATAGCGACGAAGAAGATGCGGGTTATTGCGTAGTTGTACGCATCCAACACTTTCCCAATGTATTTGGCTGGCACCACCTTGTGAAGATCTGTAGCACCGGTTTTGACGACGGCCTTTGGATCAAGACCTGGTATACCCGACAGACGGTCCACAAGACGCCCGCTGAGAATAGTTTGGCCGACAGAGACAAAGATGGCACCGCCCAGCTGCTGGGCGAAGAAGGTGATGGAAACGCCAGTGGGAATATCCTCTTTGGGAAGTGTGGCCTGGATAGCAAGGCCGGGTGCCATCATACCAAGGCCCAAACCGAAGCCGACAAGGAACTGATAGGCAATCCAGTGCGGCGAACCGGAATCTGGTTTGAGAGTGGTCAAGAGCCCTTCACCGACAATCATGAAACATTGGCAGGCGATCATGGAGGGGACATAGTATCCAATGCGCTGGGTAAAGCCAGCGGACATGATACTCGCAACAACGAGGCTGAGAACGAAGGGAATGGTGTAGATGCCGGACTTGACGGGGTCGATGCCCTTGGTAGCCTGGACTGAAGGCGTGTCAGTAAGAGTTTGCAGACGGTGAGGAAGATATGCTTACACCATAAGGGAATGTAGTATACGGTGATCATCATGGTACCGCCGAGAAAGAGCATGAACAAGGCACTTGCCAGCATTGTCCGCTGCTTGATGACCTTTAGAGGAATAGTCGCCGTCTCGGGCATCTTGACCTGCACAACAGCAAAGGCAATGGCTGTCAGGCCAAAGAGCACAAAGAGGAGGATCAATCGCCAGTTGCTCCAGGCATAGGTTGAGCCTCCCCACTGGAGTGCTAGAATGAGGCAGATCATGGACGGGACGAAGAAGAAGGTTCCGAGCGGGTCGAGTCGAACAATGTGTTTTGAGACGGGAACATGCTCGTGCTCTTCCTTTGAGACGTCGAGAAAGAGCAGGAGGAAGACGGAAGCGACGGCGCCGATGGGGAGGTTCATGTAGAAGCACCACCTCCAAGTGGCACGCCCAGCCAATGCTCCGCCGATAAGGGGCCCGGCGACCGATGAGATTCCGAAAACCATTCCGAACATGGCTGTAAAAGGTCAATGAGATTCTTAAACAGTCAGACAGGGGGAAGAAGAACATACACTGGAACACGGGCCGCTTATGGAGAGGCACCATAGGAATAATCGACAGCATCGAACCTGTCACGATACCCGCCGAACCAATACCAGCAATAGCTCGCCCAATTATGAAAGCCACAGAGTTGGGCGCAGCTCCACAAACAGCAGAACCAACCTCAAATATTAAAATGCAGACAAGAAAGGTGTTTCGCAGGTCGTAAAAGCGGTAGATACGGCCAAAGATGAGCTGAAAGGCGGCAGTGGTAAGCATGTAAGCCGAGCCATACCAGCCAATGTCACCGAGGCTGTGGAACTCGTCTGTGATCTGGGGTATAGCAGTGGCAATAATCGTGCGATCGAGAGCAACGAGAAACATGGAGGCGAAGACGGAGACAACGATGAGCCAGAACTTGAGCGTCTTCGGCTTGTAGTTCTGTAAGGCTTCTTCCTCAAAGGCTGGGCCTAGAGGCCTGGGAGTTTCAACTTCCAGCTCGTCTGAGGGTTGCTGCTGGGGATCTCGACATTGTAGTATCTTCTCCTCCTTCTCGGAAGAAGCCATGTTTTTGGTCTCAAAAGGAGTATGTGGTTCGATGGATGAAAGTGAGTTGATTGACTTTCGATCCGGTTGGATAGAGGTGTTATAGGGAGGTGGCATGATGGGTGTTGTCCAGAGAGGACCGCTAAGGAGAGCAAAGAGGATTATCAACTAAAAATGAGATACTAGAGAAAATACCGGCACTGAAAATTGAGACAAGTGCCTTGCTTGTGCTCGAAGACAGGTGACGACAAGGGGCAGGCAATGGAGTTTATTGATGGCGCTTGGCATCTCGCCCTCGGTACCTTATATATCTTGTCATCGGGATAATTAAACACCGCTTGGCGTGCCGCAATATGCGAAAAGAAAGATCTAGACCCTGAGATAGTGTCATATTACAGATGAGTTTCGTATGTAATAATGCCCGTCCTCGGCCGAGGGTCAAGCAAATGAAGCAAACCGTGCTTTGATACCGACCGACCGGCGAGTGAAGCAATATGTCGGATCCGGGAGTGGTTGCGCTAGGCTTGATTGGGAACGTTCGATCGTTGAAACGCCAAGAGACCCCTCCTCGGGACCGACGGGTATAAACCCGTCCTTCTTATTAGTCTGACCTAACATCCCTCGCTTTCTTCATCTCGCTGGCGAGCGTCTGCAAGAACTAGCCCCGAGTCGCCTTGCTTCGGACAAGATCCTAGGTACTTACTTGTAGGGCAGGCCGCTCTCTGTATCGTATGTGCACTCCGTCTGATAGACGTTCCATATCATTCATCCAACGAGGGGCCAATCAGGGGATTGAGAAGCTCCCCTAGCTCGGGCCCGAGATCAGAGACACCCTACGCACAGCATCCGTCGCTCGCTTGTGTCTCCTTGGATCATCACCGCTCTTCTAAGCTGTCATCGGCGACAAGCTAGCTGCTGGACCCCGGCCCCGAGCAACAGAGACACACGCTCTTCAGCCCTATCGCTAGAGACTTGCAGCTCGGCTGAGAGCTCATCAGCTCATTCGCGTCAGGGTAACGCCTCATTTGGGCACTCCTGGGGTCGCCTACACCACGCAGCACGCACACCACCAACGACCTGAGGCGTCCTCTCCACCGCCACCAAGCACGACGACACGGTACTGTAACACGCCAACTTGCCGGGGCCGCTTTGGCACGGGTTACCCACTCTCTCGGCTGAACCCTCCGACCTTAAGTCTATTCATTCGGCCATCTGATCCCTGATCAAGATGCCCTACCCCGATGGCATCCCCGGTATGCCCGGGTCGGCCCCGCAGCAGTCCTACCCCCAAGGCCAACAACCTCACGACCCTTCATCCATCAAGTTAACTCGAGGTACTAGTTGTGTTCTTTGTCAGCAGCGCAAGGTTCGCTGTGATAAGAACAAGCCTTGTGCCAACTGTGTCAAGGCCAAAGTCGAGTGCCGTGTGATCCCTCCTCAACCTCCTCGGCGGCGGAAGAAGCGTCTCCAAGAGAAGGACTTGATCGATCGTCTCAAGAAGTATGAGAACCTTCTAGCTGAGCACGGCGTCAAAGTCGATGCCATCGGGCATGAGCTGCGACCGGACGGACCCCCAGGCGATGATGTTGATGACCTGGAGAATGATTTCGAAGGCCTCAAGACGTCACCCGAGACCAGCTCCTCCCCCGCCGCACCCCAAGCAGAAAGGCGCGTTTTCAATCGTACTTATCTACTTGTTCTCGTTTATGCTAACACTATTATAGGAACGGTGGCGGAACATGGTTCTCATTGCATAAGGAGGTATATCCCTGAAGCCATTTCCCAGCCAACTCTTCTCAAACTAAGTCGTCGTATAGTTCCGAGCAAGTGAGCAAATGCTTCAAGATTCGTCAGATGAAGAACCTGAAGTGGGTTCCACCATTCACCGTGCCTTCGACCGCATGTTTGCGACTGATGGCTTTCCTTTCATCATTGGTGGCCCCCTTGGCTCCATCACCCACCTTCACCCCTCCACCATCCACATCATTCAGCTCTGGCAAATCTACATCGACAACATAAACCCTTTACTCAAGATCACACACATCCCGACAGTACAGGCGCAGATCATTGAGGCAAGCTCCAACATTGAGAACGCGCCAAAGAACATCGAGGCTCTCATGTTCGCTATTTATCTCATGGCAATCACGTCTCTGGAGGATGGTGATGTGTACAAACGATTTAACGAATCCAAGAAAGAGCTTCTGGCGAGATTTCATTCCGGTACCCAACAAGCCCTCACCAAGGCCGGCTTTATGCGTGTCAATGACCCCATCCTCCTGCAGGCATATATACTCTACCTTGTAAGTGTACTTGGAACATCTTGCTTATCAGATCCCCATAATAACTTTCATCTAGTTCGCTGTTCGGTGGTTCGTCGATCCTCGCCAAGTATTTTGCCTCATTGGACTCGCTGTCCGCATTGCCCAGCGGATGGGCCTTCACCGGGACCCAGCTCAGTTTGGACTGCCGCCCTTTGAGGTCGAACAGCGGCGCCGTCTTTGGTGGACCCTTGTTGGTTACGACCGTCGCTTAGGAGAAATGGCTGGATCAACAGTCACTGCCCTCTCAAGCGGCGGGGATTGCAGGCTCCCTTTGAACGTTAACGATTCGGACTTGCACGTTGATGGCAAAGAGATGCCTACACCCCATTCGGGACCCACCGAGATGCTCTTCTCCCTCACGCGTGTGGAACTCGCCATGGCGGTCTCAAGCGACAGTAACCGTGATAGCTACAAGTTGAACAACCCGGACAAAAGCCAGGCGGCGACTCCCAACTCCCGGCCTACAGCGACCATCCGTCTTGCTGGCCAGGATGGACCGGCCTATACCCTTGACGGCTACTGCGCACACATGGAGGGCACATACCTCAGCCAGTGTGACCCCAAGATCCCCCTGCACTTCTTTACTCTCACGATGACCCGCCAAGCCCTTTGCAAGATGCGCATTATCAGTTTTCTTGTTCGCACGCACAACGCCGACCCTCTGCTGCTCAAAGAGGTAGAGCAAGACAGCCTTTTTCTCCAGGCTACGCAGATGATCGAGTACGACAATGTCGTCCAATCTTCTGAGTCTCTAAAAAACTTCAAGTGGTACTCGATGCATCACTTTCCTTTCCCCGCCTACATGTTTCTCGTCCAAGAGTTGCGCCATCGCGTCTCTGGTCCTATGGTGGAGCGTGCCTGGGATGCCATCTCTAAAAACCACGAGCTTCGCGGCCTCCTTAATAATTATCATAGCCCGATGCATGTTGCATTCGGCGGCCACTTTGTCAAAGCCTGGGACGCCCACGAAGCTGCCCTCGTAGCTGCCGGCAAACCCATCCGAAGACCCAGCTTCCTCGGACTTTTGCGGGAGCGCGCCGAGGCCCGTCGCCGCGCAAAGGCCGAGAACCGCCCCGACCCCGGGCTTTCACAACCTCAGATCGGCGTCCCGCGCTCTCAAGCAGGAACGTCTCCCTCGTCCTCAGGTTTCAGCTCGTCTGTGAATCCGATTGCCTCGGGTCCTATGGCTAGTGGTCAACGGGCAGGCTCGGGTTCTGTGGCTTCGAGCGATGAACCGGGTGAGATGGACTGGACGTACCTCATGTCCGGCTACAACGATGCAGGAAGCTACCCTCCCATGGGTGGCTTCGGAAGCTTTACCGGAGGGTTTGGCGGTGGGATGGGCGATCCTGGTATGGGAGGCATGCCTGGTATGCCCGGGATGGGAGATATGGGAGGCATGGGGAGTCCTCCAGGAGGTAGCATGTTTCGCAACTAGATGGTAGGGCAACTGTTTGCACATGATATGATACGACACACAAATGTTCTTCTCTTTTCTTTTTGCTCTTCGAGTTGAGGGTGTGAAAAACGGGACTCTTCTCTTGGGAGTGGGTTTAAGGGGAGGTGCCGCTTGAGGAGGCTTGGACATGACACAGCATGAGAGCGTGTGATGTAGCAACTTTTTCATACCCAGCGGGCTGGGGCACAGATTATGCAGCATACGGTTGACCGCAACTACGATGGTTGGACAGGTACGTACATACTAGGTTTTTGAGTTACAGCCTGATAGGATAGGGAAGCGGAACCATTTCTCTCGGGATTAAGGTGCATATATCAAACACCCAACTCAGATTCTTCCAACTGCCCAGTATAACTTATGTAGGTTACTCGAGGGGAAAGATAAGACGCAAAGTGCCAGTATTCAGGGTCAAAACCAGAGGCTTGGGCTCTCGAGAGGGTCAACGTGAGACAGAGGCCAGAATGTTTCCTATGCAATTATGGCAGGACTAACTCGTACTTAAGACATTAAGCAACCAGAGGCTGCCGTTGCCAAGCGTTTTAGGCTTGCCTGGATTTCTATTATGGATGGTGTATGTGCTCCCCCAATTAAAAGACTTCTTGATCCCACTCATGCAAATGTGCTCATTCTCCTTTGAGACATTATGCGCAAAGACGGCTCCAGATATCGTCTTGCATGTCTTAAACATGCCGCCAGCACGCTAGCATCTCTCTCTGACAACCCTGTTTCCGACCCGCCTCTTTCAATAGTCTCAACTTCAGACAAGCCATTGATGGAACCAGCTCAAGGTTTCATGCTGTCCTGCCCTCACTAGTTGGATAGCACGAGGCACGAGGCACGAGGCACGACGAGCTGATCGTCGGTGCTTCTATGATAGATCATTGTGAGAGTTGAAATGATTGCCGTATGTCGCATTTCTACTGCGTCGGAGGCTCGGAGCGTTATGCGGAGCAACCCTCCACCCATGCTTACCTGCCATGTCACCCCGGCGGCCAGGACCAAACAGCCCGGCCCTTGGCTGGGTTGCACGACTCTAGCGGAGACGCGAGCATGCAGATGCGTCATGCACGCTGAAGCTCGTTGGGACAGGCTCCACAAAGGTCCACAGCCATGGCTGATGCCTTGATGACCGCAGACCGACCCGTTCTGCTGAAGCTCTCCGCGCCTTTCTAGGACAGAGGTTTCTGCGCCCAGACATCAATCCAGTCGTATTGTGCGTGGATGCGGGGGTTGTTGAAGGCTTCGAAGACACTATGCCCAAGCTCGTCTGCTTCTTCTTCAGTGAGGCCCATGACATCAGGTCGATCTAACAGGGCTGCGATCCAATCCTCCGTAATGTTCTGTGTGAAGATGCCCATCTCTCGCATCTTTGCTTCGTGGTGCCATCGTCCGATGGGAGTGTGCGAGTGCCGCTCATTGACGTTGACGAACCCGACCTCGGTGAGTGTTTCGACAATTTGACGGGGAAAGTGTAGATTCCATCCGTAAATGTTGGTGAAGTGCCCCTCAACAAGCCGATAGAACTTGTTCATAGGATGGTCCTCGCCAGCCGTATCGTCGGTAGAGAAGACGTGAGAGATAATCTCGTGGATTTCGATCCAACCACCGGGCTTCAGTTTCCTAGTGACAATGTTATTAAATTCTGTCATTCTGAGATATCGCCTGCAACTCTTACTCGAATGCTCTTTCTATCAGCTGCCGTGGTTTGCGCAGAGTCTGCAGCAGAGCTCTAATGTGTATTAGGTCCGCATCGGCGTAAATCCTTGTCCATGGACGATTTTCGTCTTCGAGGTCTTCGACTCGAAATTCGACGTTGGGCGGAGTCCAATGTGGTTGAATGGGAGAGAGGTCAGTCCCGATGATGCGAGCGCTCGGGTAGTTCTCGGCCACTGAGATGGGCGAAAGTCAGTTTATGATGGTGCTGGTTGGAGTGGATGAACAAACTATCTTGCGCCCACATGCCGACGCCAGTACCGAGGTCAACAATCTTCTGCGGATGATCTCCAATTGGGGCCAAGAACAGCTTGCCATCCAGAAGATAGTCCAGATACAGCTTGTGCTTCAAGCCCTCGCGAACCTGCTCGGCGTCGTCATTAGGCAGGCCGTAGCGGCCACGAAGAAAGCCCTGGTATCGCCTAACATGTTAGCATCCTGCCGTTGAACGCGGTCCGTCAAAGATGACACACCTTCCATGTTCGTATGAGTAAAGTTCCCTAGTATTAACTGATGTGAACTCGGAGGTTGCTATTGAATCTCCATAGTCCGATGTTGGGTCCTCTTCGGGGTCGTTGCGATCCATAGCTTGTGGAGCCTCTGCGTCGAGTCCCCGTGGAGGGAGTGTGCTCGAGGAGAGACAATTGTGATGGAAGGAGGACAACGACGAGAAGAATACATGGGCACACAGGTAGCCTCAAGGTAGACAGAGTTGACCAGATGGGGCGAGACAGCAACTCAACTAACTGTAAGAGAGGGATGGATGATAGGCGGTGGGTCGCGCCTATGATACCAAGGGAAGGGTACGGGAGGCGTAGAAGATGTTAGGAGGTTAACCTTGTAGGGGTGAGATGTGACGAGAAGAGCTGAGAGTAGCCAGCAGGATGATGAAATATGAGTTTCGCCCAGCCGAGCAGAAATAACGGCGGGACCTGTCTAACGGAGAGCTAGCACAGGACCCAGGGAACCGGGCAGTGTGGAGGGAGGGGGACTGCGTCGAGATCCGATACTGGCCAATGTGAGGAGGGCACGGCGAGGGGCCGCTTCCAGAAGGACGGAAGGGAGGGTAGGCGGCGCAAAAGATGCCCTAGGAGTCTCCCGGAAGTTTGGTAACAAACAAGGAGGCCGTTGCGGGATGGGTTCTTCAGCGCAGCGCCAGCGCGTGGCCCCAAGTCGTCGGGACAAGCCGAAACCCTTTTGACAAAGTGCAGCACCGATCGGCGGCCGTGATGCGACCCGACCGTGACGTGGTCGAACGAGTGAGGTCAAACCGGTTAAAGTTGAGACGATGCCAGCCAGCTAGTGCGCCGTAATGGATAGAGGGAAACACCGACGAGATGGGGGTCCTAGACTACCTAGGTAGTCGGAGAAGCGAAGTGTCTGAGTCGCCGACTCCGAGTCTCAAGGTTCAATATTATTCGTCCTCGGCCATGCTGGCAGCTTACGAGTGATCTCTGCGGTTCAAATACCGACGAGAATCGTGACAGGCTAAAGCTATCGTGCGACTGTCTCGATCGACCCCTCACTCATGAGCCGCTAATTCATGCACAGTAGATGAAGGCTGGGAGTGGTTTGTCACCAGCTTTCAAGGTTGCTTGACAGTGATATCGACGTGGCATTCCCGGTACAGGTATGGCCAAAATGAAAGGACCAGTCCGCCCTCGTGCTTCAGTCTGCGCGCATCTTCGACTTGCCTGCACGACACTTGGCTTGGCTGCGCTGCATCGCGTTATGTAGGCATTCGTCCTGCAATTATTAGGTTGGTATCCGTACAGTACTCCGTCCCGCAGCGAGCCAGCATCCTTGCTCAACTTGCGTGTCGGGCCGGCAGACCACAACTGCCGTGTCTCACCGGGCCCAAGCAATGCTCTGGCAGATACGGAGTACCGATCCTGGGGATTAAAGTTAAGATGCCACTTGCGAGGAGAGTTCCAACCCTTTGGCGAGTTACCGAACCGTCTGGTCGGTAACAAGGTCCATCACTCTCCTGACCAAAGCCAGTGGTGCCTGGCGCATTTATTGGCCACATGCTTGTCTCGCTCTGCAGTCAGTTTGATGGGTGAGCAAAGACAGAGTGAGGCGCCCCTGGGGATTGAGGCCTAAGACCTCGGCAACCTGATAGCGGTCAACGAGGCTTCCTGCCACATCGTCGATTCAAGGCTGGGGACGAAGGTTCGTTGCAGCATCTCTAGCTTCCTGGCAGCTTTCTCATCTGGGTTTAGAGAGAGCTAGATCTGCGCTGTGCCTCTCTTGAGCATGGAGCAGTGTCGAGTTTTGTGCGTAAGGTCTTCTGACTGGGTGTCTTTGTCATGGCGAATGGCGTTTACGGGGAGAAATTATCCGGAAGTTGAACGTATTTGAGAGACGCCACAAGAGATTTCTATTAAGAGAGAGAGAGAGCGATAAATAGCAGGTACCTACGGTTATGAGTGACCTTCGAGTTTGTCCTAGGTACCTAGGTAGGTAGGTAGGTTCTCCGTGGATCCTACCTTAGGTGCAGCGTCTCTCAGTGGTGCAAATCCCTAAAGCTTATTCGCTTCAGCCCTTCCACTCATTATCCTCTCTCCCTTCTTGGAAGGAGGGGCAACGCTTAGCCGTTGTAAGCTGTATCCTCGCCGCCACACAACGGGCAGGCGCGTCTTCGTCCATTTTGAGCGTGGAAAGTCGCGTCGCCAAAAACACGTCCACCAAATTGAAGTGGTCCATGTGCTTGACACTCGTGCAAGCAAGACACTCAATTCTTACGCTCGACATATACTTCTACGCCTCAAACGTCCACTCCTCTTATAGTATCAATTGTTCAGATCATATTCATCTCAACTTTTTATTATATCTTTTCTCTTAGTTTCGCGACTTTCCTCCCGCTCTGAGCTATCTACCTTACGCGGCCACACGCCCAGCGCGTCCCGACTTGACCCCTTGGCGGCTACTCGATTGACGATCAATTAACCGCACGCCCATGAAATCAACAGCATATAGGCATAGCGACCGAACCGCTTGACACCTTCGCAGCCATGTATCTTCCTCGGTCATTGATCTCGAAGCTATACACCCACCTCCAGCAAACACGACATCCGCTCTCCCCACCCGTCCTCGTCCTCGTCGCCCTCGAACCAGACGCTCTTTGCGCGTGTAGAATTCTTACGAGACTATTGAAACATGACTACATCCCTCATAAGATCCAGCCTGTGGCTGGATACACCGACCTTGAAAAGGCCGGCCGAGAGCTGGTGACACCTATGATGGAGTCCCAGGGCGGCAGCGGCGGTGTGGTTGTATGTCTAGGCGTAGGAGGCATGGTCGATCTTGGGCCGCTCCTCGGACTCGAGCCTGAAGGCGAAGAGGCCCCTTACAGTGGCGTGGAGGTCTGGGTAATAGATGCTCATCGGCCCTGGAACCTCGGAAACGTGTTTGGCGGCTTCCCCCTTGATCCTGCAACGGAGATGTCATCCTCATATCAGTCAAGGAGCCCCGCGGGAGTCGATGGTGGAAAAATCACACGTGGATTTAAACCAGGCAAAGGAGGTATCGTTGTTTTCGATGACGGTGACATTGAAGAGGACATGAGGACCGAGCGAGACGCGTATCTGGCTTTAGTGGACATGCCCGAAATCGACGATGGCGACCAGGACTTAGGAGATACCAGCGACGAAGATGACGAGCAAGAGGAGGAAAGGCAAGCACCGACGCACGCAGGGCAAAAACGAAAAAGCTGGTCAGACGCGGACGACGACGATTTTAGTGACGATGACAGGCCACGGCAACGGCGGAGGAGCAACTCGGTACGTGCACTTGGTTTCATGTTGATACAATGGCCACTAACAACACTTCAGTCAAATTCCATCCCAGAGTCGCCGCGTCGCCCTCGGCAGAGAGGCCTCATTTCTCTAAAACAACCTGCCGTTGGTTTGTCGAGTGATCCAGTTGAAGCCCCGTCCGGCGCCCAACGTCCAGTCGCCCCCTCGGCGCGTACGCTTCGAAGACGTCTCCTACGGATACGACAAGACAATGAAGCCATCCTACACCAATACTACAAGGTCGGCTCCTCCTTTTCCGAGCCTTTGTCGTCAATGATGTACTCTCTTGCGTCTGAGCTCGGTAGAGAGGACAATGACCTGCTCTGGCTCACGATCGTTGGTGTCACAACCATGGAACTTTATGGCCGGTCGTCAGCAGGCACTGCTGTTCCTATCAGGCAGAGCGATAGGAGCCGACCTACAGGTTGGTTCGGAGTGCGAGGAGCTAGGATACGGCAACTACTTCGTGACGAAGTTAGGCGATTAAACCCACCAGAAATCACAAACGGACGAGTTGCCGCGGAGACCACGGGCGTGATTCCCACGACAGCGAGGAATCCGGAGGACACTGGTATCCGATTGTCCCCCGAGCCCAGGTTCTTGCTCATCCGGCACTGGAGTCTGTACGACAGCATGCTTCATTCTCCTTACCTCTTTTCTCGCTTAAAGACCTGGAGTGAGACCGGAATCAAGCGACTTCATAAACTGCTTGCAAAAATGGGAGTCAGTCTTGCTCAATGCAAACAGAGTTACACGCATATGGACATGATGCTGAAGCGCGAGCTTAGGGCCAAGCTCTTGAAATATGGCTCACTCTACAACCTCGACGAGATGGTGCCGTCTGTAGATACAGATGGGAAGGACCGCGCTGGTGCCAAAGATGGCTGGGGCTTCGTGCGAAGCTGGGGATGGCGAGCAACACTGAGTGCTCAGGATGTCGGTGTCGTCATCGGCGCACTCCTCGAAGTGGGCAAACATGCTCAAGCGATAGACACAGCCGTATCGTCGAGCCAGATTGTCCGGGAAATCGAAGAGGAAGCCGAATTTGTGGCTCAGGGACAAGAATGGGTCGGGCGGTTCTGGGAGGCCTACGATGCTCTTGAGAAGTAAGTCGATCATACATTTGAAACAAGGAGCTCGCCTGCTAACAGCCACAACAGCATTGATGCCTTGAAAGCTGGCCTTCCTACCGCCCAGTTTCTTCACCGTGCCATTTACCGAACGGGAACATCCCTCATCAACAAGAAGCAGATTAAGCACCTCCGTGCATTCCGTATGTGCGTGGTCAAGGACGGGCCTGACGTATCACTGTTCACACATCCGGCAGCGCTCACCAAGCTCTCACTTTGGATCGGAGAGGCGCTTGCTGAGCAGGAGAGGGAGGCTCACGGAAAGCTATCTCACGGCGGCCGCGGTACACCGCTTGTCGTAGCCAGCCTCAACGAGAAGCGGGGCGTATACGTTGTCGTGGGCACAGGTGGTGGAGGTGGCCCAGATACCACATTCCTCGATAAAGAGACGGTGAAGCAACGAAGAGTCGAACGAGAAGCAAAGCTCAAAAAGAAGGAGGAGTCGCGTCTTGCGAAGCAGAAGGTTCGGGAAGAGAAACACGCAGCCCGACGAGACGCTGGTGATAATGAAGACGAGCTGGATACGGAATCAGAAGGCTCCGACAGCTCAGACTCAGACGAGTCAGATGACGATGAGGTTGAACATGAGAAGGGTTACGGCCTCAACAAGTTTGGCAGCGCGTTTCAAGAGGTTGTGTCGGAAACGAACACGCGTGTGCGCATTGATAGCTTTGAACATTGTGTGGTCGAGGTGAAGAAGGAGGACTTGGGAGGCTTCCTCGAGAGCCTGAGCATGAAGGTTGTGGTGGGCTGAGGCCCATCATGGCATTGTGCTTGTATTATGTGTCTTGGGCTGTCATCATGGTACAGGTAAGCAGGCGGGATGATTAGTTTTTCGGATTTCTACGAGTTGGCTGTCGGGACGGAGTAATGAGACATCATGAATTAGGACAAGTAGCATGCATGGGTGGAACTGTGACTAAAGATACCTCGAATTGAAGCTTTCCTTGAATTTAGCAGAACAATTGAATCATGTCATCCATGTCTGGGTGCGTCCTCGTTTAAAAGATCAAGAGTACCTACGGAGGGAGGCCCCAAAGGTTGCTGCCCACGCTTACAACGCCACATCCTTTAATCCTTGTTAGTAACTTGTCGTTATAGTACGCGTTATTCTCTTGCGTCGTTAACAACTTCAGGGGTTATAGAAGCAGCTTGCCTTCTAAATATCCACTAGGATTTGCTATTACCAGGCTCTCAGCGTTTAGTAGTATCAAATTAAATTGAAGGACTCCTTGTAAAATCTACCCTGGCTGTGGCGCTGTTGTTGCTTTTTCTTGAGCAACAACTTTTTGGGCCTGCCTCCGTAGAGTAGCCTAGGATTATCCCATCAGTTGGCATTCCCCTACAATCGGGTCACGACAGGGGGTCGGTCCAATGCAAATAGAAGAAAGTGGCAATACTTTATCTCACTTTAACTCGGCTGATATAGAAGTTCCTCGAAAATTTGGAGATACCTATCGCTACCCGTCGTATAGAGATTTCAAGCACTGCTATGAAGTTTCTCTAACGTACATGGGGTTACTCGTGACCCAGGGGAATGCCAACTCATGGGATAACACCAACTCGGAGTTTCTTGCCTATTGTCGAGCCATGTTGCTTGCAATTACCTCGGGTCAGCCGGCTGTCAGCAACGGGGATCCGCTAATTTTAGGGCTGACGGGCTGCGTTGGACAGTTGGGATGAGAAGGATTCTATATAAAGACCAATGGAAGGACTTTCAGAGCGACGGAATACCTACAGTGATACCCTCGCAATCATCATGAGTGCCTCTAAGTCTTGGGCCGATGGCCCGTTTCAGCTCATCAGCGCCTCCGTATCTGGAGACAAAGTACAGCAACCCGACAGATCAAAACTGCACCAAACGGCTTGTGCTAATTCACAGATAGATAGGAAAGCCACTCCAAGGAGCAAAGAAGCTCGCTGCTGACATGACAGTGGTCCACAACCTAATACTCCGTGGTATCAACGTAATCTACAACCAAGCCATCAACGTTGGGACCAGGGGCACAAGCAAGGACAAGCTCGATTTTGCCAACTTTGCATACCAATGGGGAGTGCTGCTGGCGGAGCACCACGCGACGGAAGAGAAGTCCATCTTTCCAGAGATCGAGCAGATAACAGAGGTGCCCGGGTTGATGGGAGACAGCGTGTCAGAACACCACGCCTTTCATGAGGGGCTCTCGCAATACAGCGAGTATCTCGACCAGGTCCGAAACGGCAAGGCAGAGTACGACGGGGAGAAGCTCAGAACCATCATCGACTCGTTTGTGCCGACAATGCAGGTGCATTTGGTGCACGAAGTTGAGGCGCTCGTCGGATTGGAGAAGTATGAAGACAAGTGTGATTGGGCAAAGTGGTTCAAGAAGACGGTCGATGCAATCGTGAGCAAGGATATGAGCGACTCGCAATTTCGAGTAAGTTTCCATCAGCTGTTAGGAAACGCTGCGGATAAGCTAACCAATTGGGGTTCTGTTAGACCGATGCGTTCCCTCTGACCATGGTTCTCCATGACAAAACCTTCGAGGGAGGGATCTGGGCTGATTTCCCACCTGTTCCGTGGTTGGTCTTCCTGGTGCTGCGATGGATGTTCATGTATAAGCGTCAAGATTGGTGGAGATTTGCTCCATGCGATTACAACTCGCAACCCCAAGAACTCCCTTTTGCGTGATTGCGGTGCGATATGTTGCGGATCAGAGCTTCTGTAGCAAATAGTTTGGAGTCGGCTGATATATTGATATACCATGACTAATAAGGACTATGTTATAGTTCAATTACAGAATCATTCTAGAAGATGAGAAACTTTAGGTGGGCTACCAAGCAGCGCTATAGATGCCATGTTTGATCCCGGATCGACGACATTGGTGAGTTCACAAATGTAGAAAGGCATACAGATTACACTAGGTTGCGTGGCTGTGCCCTTGAGATCAGAGGTAACTTAGCAAGTCCAACATTTCATGTCACCCCAAGCTTGTATTTGGAAGCTTGCCAGATGCTAGGGCGATGGCTTAACGGGTGCTGGCCCCTAGTCAGGTGGGCGCAGCAGAGCTTATTGGCGATAAAGTCGTTCGTTCCGACTTGGCAAAATGTGACACTGGCTTGGCTGATAGCGCTTTTTGCCTCGATATTCGTTCTTTTTCGCACCCGTTTGGTTAAGACAGGGGTTATATCCGCACGGGTATTGCAGTGCAGGGGTCACGACGAGAGGCATGAGGAGTTGGTTGGTGGAAGTAAAGGGGGTGAGGCTCGTCTGCTGATGACTAATGCGAACATGTTTACAGCCCAGTTCAAAGTAGAAAATCGAGGCCGAGGCCGAGGCCGGACTGGCTGGCAGACTGTCTTCTCGGTGCTTTATCACGATCCCCGCCACAGCCACATTCCGGCTGGTCCGTTGAACCTGGCTGTCACGCTTTAAAATCGAAAAAGCACAGCCATCCATTGATCCATTCAAATGGGGCTTGCGCGTGCTCTTCTCCCTGGAACTCGTTAATGGGCTGTGATAGGTGACGGCCAGATTACTGTAAAGAGGTAGCAGGTTTTGAAAAGGGCAAGTGATTGACCCTCCCTAAGCTAGTGTGCCTGCGTAGGTATCCATGTAGTGGTGTGCGGCAGGCTGCGTGCGATACTTACCTAGGTACCGTAGGTACACCCCATTAGTTGGCTACCCCCCTTATTTAGGTACTAATTTGCCACCTTTACTACTATCTTAAGTTACCTTATAACCGCGATTTCTTAATTATTATTAAAGCTATTATTAATTTTTTTATATTATTTAATTACTATAGATGCCCTCTTTAAAGAAAATATAGTAAAAGCTATTTAAGAGGTTAAAAAAAGCTTCTCTTAGCGCGCTACTACCGCGTGTAATAGTATTTTATATTTAACCTTAGGGGACTACATTAAGGGCAAGCTAAGCCGCTAAAAGAGTTATACTTATTACTAAAAGCTCTCTATAGAGTAGGAAAAAAAGCTTAAAGACTAGATTCTAACCTAGAAAGCCCTAGGCTTCTCTCTAACTTATACCTAGGTCTTTAACTTTACTAGT